>NBAY01000055.1:297500-302858 GCA_002794775.1 Porodaedalea pini | reverse complement strand
GTTAAGGGATTTAAATTGTACTCATTCCAATTATAAGACCCAAAAGAGCCCTATATTGTTATTTATTGTCACTACCTCCCCGTGTCGGGATTGGGTAATTTGCGCGCCTGCTGCCTTCCTTGGATGTGGTAGCCGTTTCTCAGGCTCCCTCTCCGGAATCGAACCCTTATTCCCCGTTACCCGTTGAAACCATGGTAGGCCACTATCCTACCATCGAAAGTTGATAGGGCAGATATTTGAATGAAGCATCGCCGGCGCAAGGCCATGCGATTCGAGAAGTTATTATGAATCACCAAGCGAGCGGCGAACCGCGTTGGTTTTTTATCTAATAAATACACCCCTCCCAGAAGTCGGGGCTTGATTGCATGTATTAGCTCTAGAATTACCACAGTTATCCATGTAGCAATGTACCATCAAATAAACTATAACTGATTTAATGAGCCATTCGCAGTTTCACAGTACAAATTTGTTTATACTTAGACATGCATGGCTTAATCTTTGAGACAAGCATATGACTACTGGCAGGATCAACCAGGTAACTACTAGTCGGGCGGCAGCCTTCTCCGAAGATACTAACTCCCTCCACACGCCCGACCCTACTAGCGAGTTAACGCGTTCGGTTCAGGCTGGCGTTCGTCAAACCCAGAAGACTTAACTTCCAAGACTTTTGTTATAAGACCCGTTCGTCGAGCCCGCACTCGCCCGAAGACACTGGCAAAGCAACAACTACTAGACGTCTACAACCTTATCCCCCGATCTCACAAGTTTCGAGTACGCTCTCCCTGTCCCGAAAGACAAAGATCACAACCCAAAGTGAAGACTACCAGCGAACCGGCAACGAACTAAAAGTCACTGCACAGTCGCGGCGGATCTTCGAGTGGTTATATGCACAACAGGTTTAACCATCGGCAAGTAATCCACACCCTTCGCTTCATCGCGGACTCAAAGTCACACAAGGACAGAGCCCGACGAATTGGCATATCAACCCCAACCCGTTAATAATCTGCCAGGTATCTCCCTTCACTAACGAGTACGCTCTCGGAAGCCACACAAGTGTAACAACCTAGATTTATCTATCGCTCGGTCAAGGATTTACCAGCTGATATATATAATTCAACGCCGAAGGGCACCTCCCCGTAAGGATAGTAAGCCCCTCGGTACCCAAACAAATTGTTTTATCTGCAGGTTACTAGCGCACCAAACGGTGGGCGTTCAACACTACAGAGTCAAGCCAAAGTAAATCGACTTTATGGTTTCACAGTTTACAAGAGACATTGAAGAAAGACTACCAAGTATCCCCCTTCAGGAAGCGAATGCATCCGATATGTAACAGCACAAGAGTAGTCACTATGGCACATTTTTACTTCCGTCCAAGATTTACAAGGCAACCCTTCAGCTACACACGACGTTAAACGTCTTGATTCGTCCATGGGCTACTAGCGTACACGAAGGCCAGCATTCAGCACACCACAGATATTCGGGCAGTACTTGTACAATCAATACGTTCTGTTCCAGTACACACTAATAGTCAATGACGGAGCTTTCCCCAGGTTAACACTACTGCCCCGAATGTACATTACTGAACACTCGAGTTTTCGCCCCGGTTGCACTTTCTGCATCGCACCCTTACTATTCAGCCAGATGTCTCACTTGTCCTAAGACGTTACCGACAAACAAAGGCCTTCAAGCTTGGGTGTTTTACTACTAGCTTTCCCTGTAACACAATGACGACAAGTCAAGGGCACTTCCTACTAGCATTGATTACACTTTCCCTAGAGGAAGAGCTTACTTGGTTCCCTCGCGGTCCCCTTTCGCTCTCCCTCTTACAGTAGGAAAAGGCCTTTGTTTGTATCTATTGTGACGCGCCGCGCGGAAGGCGTGAAAAACACTGTCCACTATATCGCGTTTTTGCCTAAAATGGCCTGCCATAGCATTTCTGCAAAATCTGACCCCCCCAGAGCTCCGCAACCTCTCAGCCGTTGGAGCTGAAATTGCATATCACCATTCTTATCATATACAACAGTCTACCTGATTTTTTTCGAGCCCTCCGGATCAGTAGTTATTGCTGGGTAGAGAGGGGGTAGTTGACAGGGCCAATAAGTCATCTTAACCAAATTTCGGCCTCACAGAGTGTACCACACCCTCCTGCACCCTCCACACACCCCCCAAAAATTGGGAAAGTGTCTGGAGGGTGTATTGTGAGTGATAGAACAGGGCTGCATCGAAAAAAGTAAGAACATCTGACAAAAAAGTAAGAAAGTCGGCCTGTAAGCACCCAAATGTACCCTCCTTACCCTCCACACACCCCCCAAAAATTGGGAAAGTGTCTGGAGGGTGTGTAGTGTATGATAGAACATGGCTGGATCGAAAAAAAAGAAAAAAAGTAAGAAAGTCGGCCTGTAAAGACCCAAATGTAACACTTTTTGAGGATGTAGGGTGTAGAAAAGCTCCCTGTACCCCCCAAAGCGTCGGAAGCCATCGGAAATGTATGTGGAGGGTGTGTAGTGTATGATAGAACATGGCTGCATCGAAAAAAGTAAGAGAGTCTGACGAAAAAGTAAGAGAGTCGGTCTGTATGCACCCAAGTGTACACTTCATTACAACGCGATTTTGTACACTTTTGTACACTTCATTACAACGCGATTTTGTACACTTTTGTACAGTCTATTACAGGCCGACTTTTGTACACTTTTGTACAGTCTATTACAGGCCGACTTTTGTACACTTTTGTACACTTCATTACAGTCCGACTTTGAATACAGTCCGAGTTTGTACAGTTCAGTACAGTCCGAGTTTCTTACTTTCCTATACAGTCTATTACAGTCCGAGTTTCTTACTTCCTGCACAGTCCGAGTTTCTTACCTTCAGTACAGTCCGAGTTTGTTACTTTCTATACAGTCTACTACAGTCCGAGTTTGTACAGTTCTGTACAGTCCATTACAGTCCGAGTTTGTTACATTCTGTACAGTCCGAGTTTGTTACTTTCTGTACAGTCTATTACAATCCGAGTTTGTTACTTTCTATGCAGTCTATTACAGTCCGAGTTTGTTACATTCTGTACAGTCCGAGTTTGTTACATTCAGTACAGTCCGAGTTTCTTACAGTCTATTACAGTCCGAGTTTGTTACTTTCTGTACAGTCTATTACAGTCCGAGTTTGTTACTTTCTGTACAGTCCGAGTTTGTTACTTTCTGTACAGTCTATTACATCCGAGTTTGTTACTTTCTATGCAGTCTATTACAGTCCGAGTTTGTTACATTCTGTACAGTCCGAGTTTGTTACATTCAGTACAGTCCGAGTTTCTTACAGTCTATTACAGTCCGAGTTTGTTACTTTCTATGCAGTCTATTACAGTCCGAGTTTGTACAGTTCTGTACAGTTCTGACAGTCCGAGTTTCTTACATTCTATACAGTCCGAGTTTCTTACATTCAGTACAGTCCGAGTTTGTTACTTTCTGTACAGTCTACTACAGTCCGAGTTTGTTACTTTCTATACAGTTCAGTACAGTCCGAGTTTCTTACATTCTATACAGTCCATTACAGTCCGAGTTTATACAGTTCTGTACAGTGCAGTCCGAGTTTCTTACATTCTGTACAGTCCGAGTTTGTTACTTTCTATACACTTCATTACAGTCCGAGTTTCTTACTTTCTGTACACTTCTGTACAGTCTATCACAGTCCGACTTTTGTGCACTCTGTTGCAGTCAAGCTTTGGGTGTGTAATGGAAAGTATGGAATGTAAGAAACTCGGACAGTAATGGTGTATACAGAAAGTAAGAAACTCGGACTGTAACAGTGCATACAGAATGTAAGAAAGTCGGACTGTAATGGTGTATACAGAATGTAACAAAGTCGGACCATACAGAGTGTAAGAAAGTCGGACTGTAATAGAGTGTATAGGATGTAAGAAAGTCGGACTGTAATGGTGTATACAGAATGTAAGGAAGTCGGACTGTACAGAGTGTATGGAAAGTAAGGAAGTCGGACTGTAATAGAGTGTAAGAAACTCGGACTGTACAGAGTGTACAAAAGTCGGACTGTAATGGTGTATACAGAATGTAAGAAAGTCGGACTGTAATAGAATGTAAGAAAGTCGGACTGTATAGAGTGTATGGAAAGTAAGAAAGTCGGACTGTACAGAATGTAAGGAAGTCGGACTGTAATAGAGTGTAAGAAACTCGGACAGTACAGAGTGTAAGAAGGTCGGACTGTAATAGACTGTACAGGATGTAAGAAAGTCGGAGTGTAAGAAAGTAAGAAAGTCGGACTGTAATGGTGTATACAGAATGTAACAAAGTCGGACTGTACAGAATGTAAGGAAGTCGGACTGTAATAGAGTGTAAGAAACTCGGACAGTACAGAGTGTAAGAAGGTCGGACTGTAATAGACTGTACAGGATGTAAGAAAGTCGGAGTATAAGAAAGTAAGAAAGTCGGACTGTAACAGTGTGCATACAAAAAGTACAGAATGTAAGAAACTCGGACTGTATTAGACTGTAAGGGGTAGGGTTGGAGTAAGAAGGTCGGACTGTATTGAAGTGTAAGGGGAAGGGTTAGAGTAAGGAAGTCGGATTGTAATGAAGTGTACAAAAGTAACAAGGTCGGAGTGTAATAAAGTGTACAAAAGTAAGAAACTCGGACTGTAATGAAGTGTACAAACTGGAATGCCGGCCCTAAAGGCCTCTGTAAGAGCGCCAACAAGGCCCAAAGGGCCAGGGTGAGGGTTAGGGAGCTAGCTGAGCCATTAGGTCTCTAGGTTGTAATAAAACTATTGCAACAGGCTGAAAACTGGCCCTCAGCCAGTTCAGGGAGAGGGTTAGGGGAGGGAGAGGCTTAGGTGGATGAGGGAGAGGCTTAGGATGTCTCCCTTTATTACTTTCCTATCCCCTTTCATACTAATTTTTTTCTAAACCGCCTAAGGCGGCCTTCACAATCCCCCAAATCCCCTTATCCAACCCCCCAGCCGCCCCCAAACTCATTTCCCCAGCTCCCAATCCTCCCCAGACCCCTCAGAACCCTTCCCTGGACACCCTAATACAGTGCCCAAGGCCCTGTGCCGCCTTCCAAGGCTCTCCCAGCCAGACTCTAACAGAAATTGTAGTTAGAGTCTATTAAACAAGCATATGACACTCAATTATTTTCCCCAGCTCCCAATCCTCTCCGGACCCCTCGGAACCCTTCCCTGGACACCCTAATACAGTGCCCAAGGCCCTGTGCCCCCTTCCGAGGCTCTCCCAACCAGACTCTAACAGAAATTATAGTTAGAGTCTATTAAACAAGCATATGACACTTAATTATGCATTCCCAAACATAACTGCCTTTGTTACCCCCAGATCCCTTTGTGCCCTCCCTCTTATAG
>NBAY01000055.1:272500-287500 GCA_002794775.1 Porodaedalea pini | reverse complement strand
CATTTCCTATCCAACAACCTAGAATGCGCATTGGTTGACCTTCTTTGATTATAGTTGCTCCTTCGATTTTATTCTGAGGGTTGTTTCCCATGTACCCTTGTCTAATGAGTTCTATCCTGAAGTTCTTATATCCTACTGGAAGTACTTCTGTTTTACCTAAATTAAATTTTGCAGTTGATGCTATGCAAAAAAGATCCAAGATATCTTGCAGTGTCTTGAATTTGTCATGTTCTGTCATTATGACTGTTGTATCATCTGCAAATAGTTGTGTAAGGATTCTTTCTAGCATGTTGTCTAGTTTGATTCCTTTTAGTTGAGAGTTTCTTAGAGCGCCTGCAAGGGGCTCGATTGCTAGGTTATAGAGAATACAGGACATTGGGTCTCCTTGTCGTACTCCTCTTTCTACTTTAAATGCCTTATCTTTCATGCCATTGATTAGTGTTGCGGTTTCTGCCTTTTCATATAAGGTTTTAATTAGGTTGATAAATTGTCTTGGGAAGCCAAACTTTTCTAAAACTTTCCATAGATAATCGTGTGCTATTTTGTCATATGCTTTTTCTTGATCAAGGGATACAATACATCCATTGACTCCGTTTTGTTCACAGTAGTGGACTAACAATTGTGTAAGTCTTGTGCTGTCATACATACTCCTTCCTGGAATAAAACCTGATTGATTTTTGTGAATGATATCGGGAGCTATTTTTCCTAGCTTGTTAGCTAGTATTTTGGTAAGCACCTTGTAATCTGTATTTAGCAAGGTTAATGGGCGATAGTTTTCAATTCGGTCTTTGTCTTTCTTTTTGTATAGTAGGAACATGATGCCTTCTGTCAGTTCCTTTGATTGTACTCCATGTTCCTGGATGTCATTAAAGACTGATTTCAGGATTTTTATTATGTCTGGAGCTCCGTCATCTTCATCATCTTCCTTGAGTGTGAAGCTTTTATATAATTCATAGGGAATACCATCCTGTCCTGGAGAGGACCCATTTTTAGTTGCTTTGAGTGCCTCTAGCACTTCATCATGCGATATTGTTGTTGTGAAGGGTCTCTTCTGATCTTCATCTAGTTCCACTGTGATGTTTTCTAGTATTTCTGCAATTTTTTGTTCTCTTATTGCATTTGTTGGTTGTTTTTGTTGGAGCTCCGAGTGGTATTCCGTTGCTCTCTTGATCATATCTGCTGTTTTAATCAATGGCTTGTTATCTTTGTCTTTTAATTCTGTGATGACTGTATTGATTTTAGATGGTTTGTTGAGCGCAAACCAATATTTGGTACATTTTTCTCCCATGAGATTATATTTAGCTTTTGCACGTGTTTGTGCAGTTTCAATGCGTAGTGCATTTAGTTTATCTATTTTGCTTTTTAGATTCCTGAACTCATCTTTTTGCCTTTCATTGAGTTCATTAGCATTTTTTCCTTCGTTAAATGCTTTTATTTTGTTTCTGTACTCTGTTTCTAGAGTTCGAAGCTTTAATGTTTTATTTTTGTATGCTTCCTTGGTGCAAATTGCTGCTGTGTTAAGTATTTCCTTCTTGCAATTTATCCAAATTGTTTGTGGATTATTCTCTTTTTGCTGATTGTGCTGTGATAATTCATCTCTCTGTCTTGTTGTTTCACTTGCATAGTTCTCTATGTCTGTTTGAGCATTTTTTAAAAGTTTCTTTGCTTTTTTCATAAATGCTGGATTTTGTAGTGTATCTAATCGTAATCTTTTTATGTCTTGCCCTTGTTCTGGGAGATTAGATTTTGTTATTACCATTTTAGCCATATCATGGTCACTTAGTTCTGCGGATGATGTAATTTCCCAGCTGTGTGTCTGCTTCATCAATCTTTTGTTTATATATATTCTATCTAGTCGAGCTTTACTTCCTGTTGCCGACTGATGGAATGTGTAGTTTGTCTCATCTGAGTGTGTTTTACGCCAACCATCTTCAAGGCTTAGCGTAATTCTGAGGTTTCTGAATGCGTCGAGTACTCTGTCATTATCTGAATGAGCAGGCATCCGGTCAATGCTGTTTTCTACAAAGTTGAAGTCCCCTAGTACAATTGTTTTAGGAAGGTTTTCTATGTTTCTTACTGCTCTGTCTAATTGTGTTAAGAAAGAGAGTTTTTCTTCAATTTGGTTTGGTACATGTACTCCAATTAGGTGTATTGTTTGCTCACTCATTTTTATTGTAAAAAATGATGCTCGATTTTGTATTAGTATCTTATGCTGTATTTCCACTGGTTGTCCTATTTTAGTTTTGACCATTAAGGTCAGGCCTTCTGCTGAAGAGCTGTTGCCATTAGTTATCAGTTTGAAACCTGGGTTGGCTGCTTCAGTGTCTTTTGTTAGAATTTCATTTAGTCTGGATTCTTGGACTACGACTAGATCAATGTGATTAATATTCATCATTGTTGCTAGTTTTCTGAATTTTGAGGTTTTAGCTGCATCTTGTCTCCCTCTTAGATTAAGTGTGGCTATGGTTAGCCCTTGCTGTTTGTGTATAAGAGAGCTTTTCTTTTTACCTCTCTTTTGCCCGAGTGACCTTTCCGTACCGGGAGTCGCCTCGGGCCTTTCAGCCGGTTCGGGAGGCAATTCCCTCAAGGTTTCATTGTTGGTATCTGATCGTTTTCGATCCCCTAACCTTCGTTCTTGATTAATGAAAACATCCTTGGCAAATGCTT
The DNA here is from genome assembly GCA_002794775.1 of Porodaedalea pini. NCBI lineage: Eukaryota > Fungi > Basidiomycota > Agaricomycetes > Hymenochaetales > Hymenochaetaceae > Porodaedalea > Porodaedalea pini. The sequence goes on along the minus strand of NBAY01000055.1, from coordinate 284,833 downwards.
TCGCAGAAGTTAGTCTTCAGTAAATCCAAGAATTTCACCTCTAGCAACTGAATACTAATGCCCCCAACTATCCCTATTAATCATTACGGCGATCCTAGAAACCAACAAAATAGAACCGCACGTCCTATTTTATTATTCCATGCTAATGTATTCGGGCATAGGCCTGCTTTGAACACTCTAATTTTCTCAAGGTAAAAGTCCTGGTTCCCCGACACACCCAGTGAAGGGCATGCCGGCTCACCAAGAGGTAAGACCCGGCCAGACAGTACATACCGTTAGGCAGACCGCCCGGCCAGGCCTGAAGTTCAACTACGAGCTTTTTAACTGCAACAACTTTAATATACGCTATTGGAGCTGGAATTACCGCGGCTGCTGGCACCAGACTTGCCCTCCAATTGTTCCTCGTTAAGGGATTTAAATTGTACTCATTCCAATTATAAGACCCAAAAGAGCCCTATATTGTTATTTATTGTCACTACCTCCCCGTGTCGGGATTGGGTAATTTGCGCGCCTGCTGCCTTCCTTGGATGTGGTAGCCGTTTCTCAGGCTCCCTCTCCGGAATCGAACCCTTATTCCCCGTTACCCGTTGAAACCATGGTAGGCCACTATCCTACCATCGAAAGTTGATAGGGCAGATATTTGAATGAAGCATCGCCGGCGCAAGGCCATGCGATTCGAGAAGTTATTATGAATCACCAAGCGAGCGGCGAACCGCGTTGGTTTTTTATCTAATAAATACACCCCTCCCAGAAGTCGGGGCTTGATTGCATGTATTAGCTCTAGAATTACCACAGTTATCCATGTAGCAATGTACCATCAAATAAACTATAACTGATTTAATGAGCCATTCGCAGTTTCACAGTACAAATTTGTTTATACTTAGACATGCATGGCTTAATCTTTGAGACAAGCATATGACTACTGGCAGGATCAACCAGGTAACTACTAGTCGGGCGGCAGCCTTCTCCGAAGATACTAACTCCCTCCACACGCCCGACCCTACTAGCGAGTTAACGCGTTCGGTTCAGGCTGGCGTTCGTCAAACCCAGAAGACTTAACTTCCAAGACTTTTGTTATAAGACCCGTTCGTCGAGCCCGCACTCGCCCGAAGACACTGGCAAAGCAACAACTACTAGACGTCTACAACCTTATCCCCCGATCTCACAAGTTTCGAGTACGCTCTCCCTGTCCCGAAAGACAAAGATCACAACCCAAAGTGAAGACTACCAGCGAACCGGCAACGAACTAAAAGTCACTGCACAGTCGCGGCGGATCTTCGAGTGGTTATATGCACAACAGGTTTAACCATCGGCAAGTAATCCACACCCTTCGCTTCATCGCGGACTCAAAGTCACACAAGGACAGAGCCCGACGAATTGGCATATCAACCCAACCGTTAACAATCTGCCAGGTATCTCCCTTCACTAACGAGTACGCTCTCGGAAGCCACACAAGTGTAACAACCTAGATTTATCTATCGCTCGGTCAAGGATTTACCAGCTGATATATATAATTCAACGCCGAAGGGCACCTCCCCGTAAGGATAGTAAGCCCCTCGGTACCCAAACAAATTGTTTTATCTGCAGGTTACTAGCGCACCAAACGGTGGGCGTTCGACACTACAGAGTCAAGCCAAAGTAAATCGACTTTATGGTTTCACAGTTTACAAGAGACATTGAAGAAAGACTACCAAGTATCCCCCTTCAGGAAGCGAGTGCATCCAATATGTAACAGCACAAGAGTAGTCACTATGGCACATTTTTACTTCCGTCCAAGATTTACAAGGCAACCCTTCAGCTACACACGACGTTAAACGTCTTGATTCATCCATGGGCTACTAGCGTACACGAAGGCCAGCATTCAGCACACCACAGATATTCAGGCAGTACTTGTACAATCAATACGTTCTGTTCCAGTACACATTAATAGTCAATGACGGAGCTTTCCCCAGGTTAACACTACTGCCCCGATGTTTTAATGCTACTACTCCCCGAATGTACATTACTGAACACTCGAGTTTTCGCCCCGGTTGCACTTTCTGCATCGCACCCTTACTATTCAGCCAGATGTCTCACTTGTCCTAAGACGTTACCGACAAACAAAGGCCTTCAAGCTTAGGTGTTTTACTACTAGCTTTCCCTGTAACACAATGACGACAATACAAATCGGAAGTCAAGGGCACTTCCTACTAGCATTGATTACACTTTCCCTAGAGGAAGAGCTTACTTGGTTCCCTCGCGGTCCCCTTTCTTTTTTTTTTTTTTTTTTTTTTTGAATGCATTTATTACGCGCGTCAGCCGTTATTTAACTACAAATGCGCGCCACCCAAGGGCGGTAAATAGTGTGGGGAGCCGTAGCGGAAAGTGGGGTTCAGATGGGGCTACTCATACGACAGAGAGGGAGACGGTGTGAAACAAACGATATTTGTAAATAGGGTATACTAAGTATCAAAGGCCGTGGGCGGTTGAGCGCCCGAGTTCCGTGGTCAGGTATGCGGTTAGCAGTGCTGGATCCAGCAGCACGCCTTCCGTGGGGTGGCCGTCGCTGCCATGCGTGCCAATGCCCGGGCGTGGGCACGGTTTGCATTCGGCTTCTGCGAGTGACGGTGCGGAAATGCCGCTTGGGGGCAGGCAGATCCGGGAGTCGTTCCTGTTCCCATGCATCCTCCCTGTGGAAGGGCCGCGCGAACGCGAGGAAACGGAAGAGGGCGGGGGCGGCGTGGTCGCGCGCCCAGTCGGTTGCCAGGAGGGGGGGGGGTTCGTCTCCCCATGCACGATACGCTGGTCGGTATGCGCAGTCGCATCCGACCAGAATATGGCCCTGTGTCTGGACCATGCGTTCGTCGTGCCTCCGCAGTGAATGGGTAGGTGTCGTTCCATTCGTACGCCAAGGGGAACCGCTGGAAGTATCCTCCAAACGGTCCGGCGTTAAGCAGCAATTGGGCCGCTCTGGACGTCATCCATCGTGGGGTGGGCTGGCGTAAAATGCCGCGCAGCTGGGTAGACGGGGGCTCAACGCAGGCGGCGAGGCCAGGGTCGGCGGGTGCTGTGTGATGGCGGCTGACAAGGACGTTGCCAGTGGGCCAGAGCGGATTTGGTCGCTTGCTCCTTCACATATGTCGCGGAGGGCGGGCGGTAGAGCGGGTCGGGCGTATTGGCAGCTTCCTTTGCGACGATGTCCGCCATCTCATTGCCGGTGACCCCGGCATGGCCGGGGCACCAGTGGAGGTGGTAGTGAACACCGGGATGGTCGCGTAGGAGGGCGCGCAACTTAGTACCGAAGAAATGAAGCTTTTCCGCGCCGGGTTGTGCGTTATGGCTCTGGAGCAGGCGGAGTCCGGCAAGGGAGTCCGAGAAGACGTGGATGGCGTCGGTCGTGGAACACGCATGCGGCAGGCGGGATAAAATCCAGCCCGGCAGGATCGTGAGAGCCAGGACCTCGCAGTCGTAGGCGGTCTGGTGTTTGCCTAGTGGGAAGGCCTTGCGTCGGATCTCCAAATCGTGCTGGTATGCGACGATGGAGGCGCCGGCGCGGTAGTCGTTGGGGGAGGAGCCCATGCGCGAACCGTCCGTGTAGATACAGACGGCGCGCCGGGGGAGCGCTCCCAGGAGATGGCCTCACGTTTGGCCGCGTCAGTGTCTGACTTGGTGACGCGGCCGGTGGGAAGGTGGAAGTGGATCCTATCGCTGATGCCCGCATATGGGTCTGACCAGGGAGGGGTAGGGTGGGGTGGCGTTGGGGCCACGGTTGGGACTCGATTAAAATAAGAGAAAGAAAAGGGAGGCAGAAGAATCAGGCCGAAAAGGGAGATGTCTACCTACTGAGTGCGGTGTTCTGTGAATTCGGAGTGCTGCTTTTGTTTTATTTAGTTCTAAATACGACGCAATAGGAAGAATAGAAGAAAAATAAGACATAGCGGAAGGTTGGGCGCCCTTATAGACGCCAAGCAGGAAGCGTAGGCTTCGGTCCTGGACGGACTGCATGGCGTTAATGAGGGTGCGTTGGCGGCGCCCGTGATACCAGACGTCGGCTCCCCATGTGAGAATAGGGAGGACGCATCCGGTGTACAGGCGGCGGATGTGGTGGGTGCGGAGGCCGCGCTCGGTGTTGCCGACTATGCGCAATGCTGCGAGCGTAGAGGTCGCCTTATCACACGCCTTGCGGACGTGGACCTTAAAGGTGAGGGCGGGGTCGAACCAAATCCCTAGCCAGCGCATAGCGGAGGTGGTGGGTTTGATGACCGCGTCGGTGAGGGTGACGACGTTGCGCTGGTCTAGCGCCGCCTGTCGGTAGTCGGGAGCGGGGTTTGGCGAAATGGATGAGCTCCGATTTCTCGGGCTCGATGTCCATGCCTAAGCCGCTGGAGGGAGGCGCGTAGGTGGCCGTGATGTTGGCCAGGGTCGCGCAGTTTTGTTGGATGGAGGCGGACCACGTGACGACTAGATGGTCGTCGACGTAGGCTAGAGGTCCGCGTTCTCCGTGTTGGCGGCCGCGTGCAGCGCCGATTGGGCGCAGAGCGTGGCCAGGATGGGGGACACCGGCGAGCCTTGCGGGACGCCGATGTCGGGTTTCTCGTACGGTTCCGCTGTGTATCCATCGAAGGACAGCGAGACCGTGCGGGAGCGCATGAAGGACTGGACCCACCGGCGTAAGTCAGTGGGGCAGTGCAGTGTGTGTAAGGCGCTCGTCTAAATCCTCGGGTTTGACTTTGTCAAAAAACCCTTGGATATCGACAGCGAGCGCGGACGCAACTAGTTTGTCCGCGGTCGCGTCTTCGACGAGCGTGATGAGGGAGTGGGCGGCGTCTCGGACGGAGTGTCCTTGGCGACCGCCGAACTGGTTGGGTGGAAGCCAGCGCTTGGTGTTTGCCAAGTACTGGAGACGGTTAGCGATAATTTTCTCGAGGAGCTTTCCAAGAGCCTCCTCGAGAGTAATCGGTCGGTAGAGCGGGGGATTTGGGGTCTTTTTTGTTCGGTTTCCTCAGCATGACGACTCTTGCCGCCCGCCACATAGCCGGGTGGTGCCCAGCCGAAGGCAGTCGTTGAAGAGCGTCAGAAAGTCCGGGCCATGGGTGCCCATAAGCCACTTAAGCGGCAGGTAACCCATGCCGGACAAACCGGGGGCCGAATTGTTAGACGTGTCTTTAAGTGCCCCTTGCAACTCCTTCAGAGTTATGGGGGGTGAGGGTGTCCCCGCTCCGGATGGGTCGGGGAAGTGGGGGTGGGAGGCCGGGGTGGGGAAATAGGTTTGGGCGAAAGCCGTACCTTTTTGTTGGTTGGTGACCGCCTGCTCTCCCTGGTGTAGGAGGGAGGGGATTGGTGTAGTGCGGATGCCGCGTCCGGCCTTGGCCCACCGCCATATACTGGTGGGGTCGGCTGTGTCGGTGCGGTTGGCGTAGTAGGCGCGCTTCGCCCGGCGAACTTCCGTACGGAAGTGCGCTGGGCGAGTTTGCGTTGGTGGGGGTTGTTGGCGGAGCGGATCATGCGCAGGCGTCGCGGCATTCGAGCGACCACCACGGCACACGCAGCTTAGCCGACGTTTGTCGGGCCTCGTGGGTGACCGAGACAGCGTGCGTCATGGCGTCGCTGATCGCCTGGGCCTTTTGATCCAGCTCTTCCGTTGTTCTTGCGGGGAGAGTGAAGGCGACAGTGATTGGGTCTTCCACTGCGCCGAGCCACTCGTCCCGCTTGGACGGGTCAAGCCTGTATGTAGGTGTTGGGTCATCGGCGGCTTCCTCCGTAGGGAGGGACCAGCGTATAATGGCATGGTCAGAGATCTCCTGGGTGAAAACTTCCCAGGAGTCCCTCACCGCCGATGGTCAAAGTGGGGGGAAACGAGTGTGAGGTCGATAGCAGAGCTTACCTCGTTTTGTTTTTGGGGGAAACGAGTGGGTTGGTCCCGGTGCATAGCCGGTTGCAGCCCTTTTCGTTGATCCAGTTGGCGAGCCGCTGAGCGTCGTGGGTACGGCGCTGGGCGGTGGGGATGTCGGTCCATAGGTGGTGCTGTCGGTTGAAATCGCCAGCAACTACCCAGGGGTCTTCGGGTGGAAAGGGTAGGTCGGGGAGGTGTTCCTCCGCGATGAAGCGGTGGAAGTCTCGGGAGCGGGGTCGATCTGGTTGTACACGTTAGTAACGCGCACGTCGTCGGGTATGTGGTGTCGATAGTTAGGACGTCCGATCCGAAGGATAGGTCGGATCGGATCGTCCATGCCTGTTTGGGGAGGTTAGTGGAGACGTACGTTGCCACCCGTGGGTGGACGGCGTCTGGTGGTGTGACGGCTGTATAGCCGGGGAGTGTGGGGACCCCCAGACGGGGTTACCGTCCGGGTTGTCGTGTGATGGGGCCGTGCCAATGCGGGTGTAGGGACTTCCTGGATAAGTAGAAAGAGGGGGTGAGTCGGGATCCAGCAGAGAATGCATCGCAAAAAGGGCGTCTTTGCCCTTCTGCGCGTTGAACTGAACGAAATTAATCATTCATTTCGTCGTCCCCGCTGTCCGAGGCGTCTGGGTCGGGGCGATACGCTTTCCTGTTCGGGCAGCGTACGTCGTTCGCAGGGTGTCTCCCCCACAGTTCCAGCAGACTGGCTCGTGGGGGCAGGCGGATTCTTTCGGGACGTTTCTCCGTGGCGCATGATCGGCAGCGCGCTCGGTGGTCCTGTGTGCGGTGCATTCCGGCGCAGTGGGCGCACCGGAACGGTTGTTGGCATCCCCTCGCGACGTGGCCAAGAGCTTGGCACCGGTCGCATTGGGAGAAGATGGGGCGTGTCTTTCTCAACGCTAGCCGCACGCGCTGCCCAAACATGTATACCGGTTTGTTGAGCAGTTGGCGCGCAGCCTGTCCTGGGGGTCGTCAAAGTGATCACCACAGGGCAGTGCGTGAGTGCGGCCTCCCCGATGGCGTTAAGCTTCTCGGGGGGGCGGTGTAGTAGGGGTCATAGGCGTAGCGGAGATTGGCGAGGGCGGGGTTCGCTTTAACCTCACTTACCACATACTCCTTGTCGTAGGGGGCCGCAGTTGGGGGAGGGGCGGACCGGGACTCTGCTGATGATCAGGGTAGCGCGTTTGTCAACGCGCTTGCCCTGTACGGAACCTTCGTGGCCAGGGATAATGGCCGCGCAGATTCCTGCTGCGTGAGCATCGATCTGAGTGGGAACCCCTGGCCGGGCGAGAAGACAACGACAGCGTTGCCTTTGGCGCTCCACCTGGCCGCCAAGACTTTGAGCTTGTTGGCTGTGGGGAGCGCCGCCACGTGGTCTCTGACGCGTACGGTCAGGACGTGGTTCGCCGGCCGCTCGATGGCGGGGATGGGGGGTCAAATTGGCCACCAGAGTGGGCTCTTTGGTGTGAGTGGAAGGGGGGGAAGCTTACGTTTCTCCTTCTGAGGGGGGGGGTTTGTTGCGGGGCGGGCGCTGCTGCTGGGTGGCGGCGGCGGCCGCGTATGTTGAGGGTGCCGGGTTCGCCGGTGCGGCGTTAGCCGGGGTGTGGGTGCCGGCTGGATGGCCGGAGTGATTGCCGGAGTCGGTGCCGGTGTACCGGTGTCTTCTTCGGAGGTTGTTGGGTCCGCTTATCAATCGTGTCCACCCGCCGGGAAGACCGGAGATCTGATCCGCGACTCCCCGCACCAGTCGGGTGAGGTTAGTAAGCGGGTCAGTGGCTGGGCAGAGGGTTGGGGGTTAGCAGGGCCCTTCCCCGGCTCGTGAAAGAGGGGGAAGCGCAGGACGGGGTGTGCCTCGTCGAAAGATTCGCGGGCATGGTGGATGGCAGCGCGCGCGGCGCTGTCGGTGTCGGATCCAACTTCTGTATCTCATATACCGTCTCCATAGCGTGTCCGAGAATGGCACCTAGGTGTTGGGCGGCCACCATGGCCAGGGTGGAGATGTCGTCGTGCCGCTTGCACGTCGCGCGTATGCCGCGTTCGCCTCCTCAACAAGGGGAACGAAGCGCGCCAGGTGCTGTAGCGCCGGGGTATGTCGGTGAGATGGAGTCGCGGGTGCGACCCGGTGTGAGGGCCTCCTGAATGCGCACGGTCTTCGGGCGCTTCGGGGTCGAGGGTTGGTTGGGTCCAAACACATCGTCGTTTCCACCTCCATGGCGGGGTCAGCCGGTCCCAGCGAGGACCAGTTGACATCAGGCAGCGGGGTGTTGACCCTCCGTCGGGTGGGTGATGCCGCGGCAGCGCGGCTGGCTGAGGACGTTCCCGAGGGAGCGAGTGCGGGGTTTGTTGAGGAGTCTCTCTTCGTCCCCAGAGCTGTTTCGGGGGTGGAGGAGGTAATCTCGAAGGGTTGGGTGGTTTGCCAGTCATTGCGAAATGTTTGATAAAATGCGAATATTTCGATGGTGGTGGTAACAAGTCAAGAAGGATGCGGTCCCCTTTCAGCTCCCTCTTACAGTAGGAAAAGGCCTTTGTTTGTATCTATTGTGACGCGCCGCGCGGAAGGCGTGAAAAACACTGTCCACTATATCGCGTTTTTGCCTAAAATGGCCTGCCATAGCATTTCTGCAAAATCTGACCCCCCCAGAGCTCCGCAACCTCTCAGCCGTTGGAGCTGAAATTGCATATCACCATTCTTATCATATACAACAGTCTACCTGATTTTTTTCGAGCCCTCCGGATCAGTAGTTATTGCTGGGTAGAGAGGGGGTAGTTGACAGGGCCAATAAGTCATCTTAACCAAATTTCGGCCTCACAGAGTGTACCACACCCTCCTGCACCCTCCACACACCCCCCAAAAAATTGGGAAAGTGTCTGGAGGGTGTATTGTGAGTGATAGAACAGGGCTGCATCGAAAAAAGTAAGAACATCTGACAAAAAAGTAAGAAAGTCGGCCTGTAAGCACCCAAATGTACCCTCCTTACCCTCCACACACCCCCCAAAAATTGGGAAAGTGTCTGGAGGGTGTGTAGTGTATGATAGAACATGGCTGGATCGAAAAAAGTAAGAAAGTCTGACAAAAAGTAAGAAAGTCGGCCTGTAAAGACCCAAATGTAACACTTTTTGAGGATGTAGGGTGTAGAAAAGCTCCCTGTACCCCCCAAAGCGTCGGAAGCCATCGGAAATGTATGTGGAGGGTGTGTAGTGTATGATAGAACATGGCTGCATCGAAAAAAGTAAGAGAGTCTGACGAAAAAGTAAGAGAGTCGGTCTGTATGCACCCAAGTGTACACTTCATTACAACGCGATTTTGTACACTTTTGTACACTTCATTACAACGCGATTTTGTACACTTTTGTACAGTCTATTACAGGCCGACTTTTGTACACTTTTGTACAGTCTATTACAGGCCGACTTTTGTACACTTTTGTACACTTCATTACAGTCCGACTTTGAATACAGTCCGAGTTTGTACAGTTCAGTACAGTCCGAGTTTCTTACTTTCCTATACAGTCTATTACAGTCCGAGTTTCTTACTTCCTGCACAGTCCGAGTTTCTTACCTTCAGTACAGTCCGAGTTTGTTACTTTCTATACAGTCTACTACAGTCCGAGTTTGTACAGTTCTGTACAGTCCATTACAGTCCGAGTTTGTTACTTTCTGTACAGTCTATTACATCCGAGTTTGTTACTTTCTATGCAGTCTATTACAGTCCGAGTTTGTTACAGTTCTGTACAGTTCAGTACAGTCCGAGTTTGTTACATTCTGTACAGTCCGAGTTTGTTACATTCAGTACAGTCCGAGTTTCTTACAGTCTATTACAGTCCGAGTTTGTTACTTTCTGTACAGTCTATTACAGTCCGAGTTTGTTACTTTCTATACAGTCATTACAGTCCGAGTTTGTCAGTTCTGTACAGTTCAGTACAGTCCGAGTTTGTTACATTCTGTACAGTCCGAGTTTGTTACTTTCTATCAGTTGATACAGTCCGAGTTTGTTACATTCAGTACAGTCCGAGTTTCTTACAGTCTATTACAGTCCGAGTTTGTTACTTTCTATGCAGTCTATTACAGTCCGAGTTTGTACAGTTCTGTACAGTTCTGCACAGTCCGAGTTTCTTACATTCTATACAGTCCGAGTTTCTTACATTCAGTACAGTCCGAGTTTGTTACTTTCTGTACAGTCTATCAGTCGAGTTTTTTTTTTTTTTTTTTTTTTTTTTTTTTTTTAGTCGAGTTTGTTACTTTCTGTACAGTCTACTACAGTCCGAGTTTGTTACTTTCTATACAGTTCAGTACAGTCCGAGTTTCTTACATTCTATACAGTCCATTACAGTCCGAGTTTATACAGTTCTGTACAGTGCAGTCCGAGTTTCTTACATTCTGTACAGTCCGAGTTTGTTACTTTCTATACACTTCATTACAGTCCGAGTTTCTTACTTTCTGTACACTTCTGTACAGTCTATCACAGTCCGACTTTTGTGCACTCTGTTGCAGTCAAGCTTTGGGTGTGTAATGGAAAGTATGGAATGTAAGAAACTCGGACAGTAATGGTGTATACAGAAAGTAAGAAACTCGGACTGTAACAGTGCATACAGAATGTAAGAAAGTCGGACTGTAATGGTGTATACAGAATGTAACAAAGTCGGACCATACAGAGTGTAAGAAAGTCGGACTGTAATAGAGTGTATAGGATGTAAGAAAGTCGGACTGTAATGGTGTATACAGAATGTAAGGAAGTCGGACTGTACAGAGTGTATGGAAAGTAAGGAAGTCGGACTGTAATAGAGTGTAAGAAACTCGGACAGTACAGAGTGTAAGAAGGTCGGACTGTAATAGACTGTACAGGATGTAAGAAAGTCGGAGTGTAAGAAAGTAAGAAAGTCGGACTGTAATGGTGTATACAGAATGTAACAAAGTCGGACTGTACAGAATGTAAGGAAGTCGGACTGTAATAGAGTGTAAGAAACTCGGACAGTACAGAGTGTAAGAAGGTCGGACTGTAATAGACTGTACAGGATGTAAGAAAGTCGGAGTGTAAGAAAGTAAGAAAGTCGGACTGTAATGGTGTATACAGAATGTAACAAAGTCGGACTGTACAGAATGTAAGGAAGTCGGACTGTACAGATGTAAGGAAGTCGGACTGTACAGAGTGTAAGAAGGTCGGACTGTAATAGAATGTAAGAAAGTCGGACTGTATAGAAGTGTATGGGAAAAGTAAGAAAGTCGGACTGTACAGAATGTAAGGAAGTCGGACTGTAATAGAGTGTAAGAAACTCGGACAGTACAGAGTGTAAGAAGGTCGGACTGTAATAGACTGTACAGGATGTAAGAAAGTCGGAGTATAAGAAAGTAAGAAAGTCGGACTGTAACAGTGTGCATACAAAAAGTACAGAATGTAAGAAACTCGGACTGTATTAGACTGTAAGGGGTAGGGTTGGAGTAAGAAGGTCGGACTGTATTGAAGTGTAAGGGGAAGGGTTAGAGTAAGGAAGTCGGATTGTAATGAAGTGTACAAAAGTAACAAGGTCGGAGTGTAATAAAGTGTACAAAAGTAAGAAACTCGGACTGTAATGAAGTGTACAAACTGGAATGCCGGCCCTAAAGGCCTCTGTAAGAGCGCCAACAAGGCCCAAAGGGCCAGGGTGAGGGTTAGGGAGCTAGCTGAGCCATTAGGTCTCTAGGTTGTAATAAAACCATTGCAACAGGCTGAAAACTGGCCCTCAGCCAGTTCAGGGAGAGGGTTAGGGGAGGGAGAGGCTTAGGTGGATGAGGGAGAGGCTTAGGATGTCTCCCTTTATTACTTTCCTATCCCCTTTCATACTAATTTTTTTCTAAACCGCCGAAGGCGGCCTTCACAATCCCCCAAATCCCCTTATCCAACCCCCCAGCCGCCCCCAAACTCATTTCCCCAGCTCCCAATCCTCCCCAGACCCCTCAGAACCCTTCCCTGGACACTCTAATACAGTGCCCAAGGCCCTGTGCCCCCTTCCAAGGCTCTCCCAGCCAGACTCTAACAGAAATTGTAGTTAGAGTCTATTAAACAAGCATATGACACTTAATTATGCATTCCCAAACATAACTGCCTTTGTTACCCCCAGATCCCTTTGTGCCCTCCCTCTTATAGTAGGAAAGGGTCTTTGTTTGTACCTGTTGTGACGCGCCGCGCGAGAGGAGTGAAAAACAGTGTCCACTATATCGCGTTTTTGACTAAAAGGGCCTGCCATACCATTTCTGCAAAATCTGACCCCCCCAGAGCTCCACAACCGCTCAGCCGTTCGAGCTGAAATTGCATATCACCATTCTTACCATATACAACAGTCTACCTGATTTTTTTCGAGCCCTCCGGATCAGTAGTTATTGCTGGGTAGAGAGAGGGTAGTTGACAGGGCCAATAAGTCATCTTAGCCATTTTTTCGGCATGCTAGTGTGTGCAACACTTCCCTGTACCCCCCAAAGCGTCG
>NBAY01000055.1:0-265000 GCA_002794775.1 Porodaedalea pini | reverse complement strand
CTGTCGACTCGCCTTCACTCGGTCTAGAGGAGCGCTCCCCTCAAAGGACTTGACGTGTAAACCCCCTAAACGACAACCCTCAACCCTGCCCGGACGTTTTAGGACATTCGTGTATTACATAAACATTCCAACCGACTTTTCCCGGCCCTGGCTCTCAGAATTAGCCTCTGGTGGAGCACGCACCTGACGTGGACGTGGATAACCAGACGAGTACAAACTTCGACGACAATCTCGTTTGTGATCTCGCTCGGATCCTACCGCCTCATCATCAACTTCGCCGACGAACCCGTTCAACGTTGGCGTAACCCCGGATCAAATGCACAACTGATCCCCGTCCCTCCGCCTACGTCAAGATAGATCTTACCGACAAACAGTGATGGGCCCTTCCTGCATCAGCCCGTTGGGATCCAGACCGACCAGGCTACGTCGCGACCAATAATAGCGGCGTCACTCACGACATCTGGTGGAGTGAAGTCCAGCGCAGCTGGTATTCGTCAGACAAACGAGGAAGGAGAGCCAGGTGGCCCCCAGCCGCTCCATCGTCACCTGCGCCATCGACGTCTACGGTCAACCTACCACCGACCCCAGGTCCTTACCGTGAAACAAACAGAGACCCCTCACCGCCGACTCCCCCAGAACCTTCGACACCCGCACCCGAACCCGCGATGTCAGCAGAAGGTTTTAGCCAACATCAGATGGCGCAGATCGCGGCCATCGTCGCAAACGCCTTTGCCCATCAGGCGAATAACGCCCCTGCACTGGTCGTTGCAGCTAACCCCCCGACCCCCAACATCAACGTCGCCTGGCCACGTGAATTCACTGGCGGCGACGACTACCTAGACTTCAAGCGTGAGGTCCTCCTCTTTGTCTCAGCCAACCCAAACAGATACCCCACATCGGAAAGCAAAATCTACGTTGCGCTCTCCTACTTGAAGGGCGGTAATGCAGCAACGTGGGTGCAGAATTACGTAGAGGAATCAACGACGGCCGGCATAGTAACCTTCACAGACAGCTGGACGAGATTCCAAGAGCGCCTGGACGCCTCGTTCGACGATCCGAACCGGAAGGAAAAGGCGCTGGCGAAATTCTGGACTAAGGTCCAGAAGGACCTTACCGCTGACGAGTTCTTCCAGGATCTCGACATCGTCATCACAAGAGCGGGTTTAACGGACGACAGCATCATCTGTGATCGACTGAAGTGGGCGATGAACATCGCAGTGGTGAGAGGGGTACTACGGTTGATGCCAGTCCCGACAACGTATGAAGACTGGAAAAAGAAAGCGATCGAAATTGACCAGGGCGAACAACAGATTCGCGCCATCCAACAAGGCCGCGCCTTCCCATCCCCTCCACGCCCGCAGCAGCAACATGGACCCCCAGCTCATCGCCAGGTGGCTGCCCCCCATGTTGACAAACGCGATGCGACAGGCGTCACATTCGGAGGAGCTGGCCAGCCGATGGACATCTCCATGAATGAGGCGCAACGCCGACGCGCGTGCTGGATATGTGGCCAGCTCGGTCACTTCAAGGATGCGTGCCCACAAGGGAAGACGATTGTGCAGCGTATGCTGCAGATGATGGCACCCGGCAAACGTCGCCTCCTTGCCGACAAACTAGGGGCGATGAAGGAATCAGCATTCGAGGAAGTCGTAGACACTCGGAGGTCGACTGTGGAGGACTATGTGGAGGAAGAAGGTGATGACGAAGAGGTCGTCGACTCGCAGGGTTTTGCGAGTGGTCAGGCGTAGCCACCGGGGCGACTGGCCGAGAAGTTCCAAGGGTTTCAAGTTCGGATCCGATAAAATATAGTCAACCGCCTGTACAATATCTAGATGCAAACGGCGTCGATGACTTTTCTGACTACAAAAACCCTACTGGTGTGAATGAAGAAGACGTCGAAGAGAAGTTGTTCATGAGGGGAACTGGCGGACGCCAGCTGGACCTCCTCCTGAATGTCGGACACAGCGTAGCAGGTGAGACGAGAGAGGTGGATGCGCATGCCCTCGTGGATTCGGGATGCACAGGATCATGCATCGACGTGAGGTTTGTTGAGTGATACGGGTTGGAGACCAAACAATACATTCGACCCCTCGCAGTGCTCAATGCTGACGGCACGCACAATGAAGCCGGCTTGATCGAAGAATACGTCGACGTCGAGCTTATGATTGGGCACCACAGGGAGAGGATTGTCCTTGCGGTGACATCACTGGCGTCGTCAAACATCTTCCTTGGTTACGATTGGCTTCGACGTCACAACCCAGAGGTCGACTGGAAGGCGGGTTTGATTGAATTCACCCGTTGCCCGGAGGAGTGCACGATCGAGAAGGAGGACGTGAAGGAGATGAGGAGGGTGAGAGAGGTGTGAATGGACAAGGTGTCCTGGCCCACATACCTCAACGACTACGCCGACGTATTCTCGGAGAAGGGGTTCGAGAAGTTGCCTGAACACCGACCATGGGACCACGTCATCGATCTGAAACCTGACTTCAAGCCCAGTGACTGCAAGATCTACCCACTCACGCCAACAGAGCAGCAGTCGCTCAAGGACTTCCTAGACGAGAACTTGAAGTCTGGTCGCATCTGAAGATCTATATCGCCTATGGCGTTGCCTTTCTTCTTCATCAAAAAGGCCGACAAATCGCTACGCCCGATCCAGGATTACCGTAAGCTCAACGAAGGTACGATCAAGAACAAGTATCCCCTCCCTCTCATTGACGAACTCGTCGACAAGGTCAAGAAAGCGAAGTACATCACTAAGCTTGACCTTCGCTGGGGATACTACAATGTCCGGATCCGTGAAGGCGATGAGTGGAAGGCAGCATTTTGCACGAATATGGGCCTCTTTGAACCGACGGTAATGTTCTTTGGTCTTTGCAACGCACCGGTGACGTTCCAAGCTTTCGTCAACCACATCTTCAAAGGACTGATCTACAACAACCTGATCATCGTCTACCTCGACGACATACTGATTCTCTTGCAAACTCTCGAGGAACATATTGAGATGTCGAGACGCGTCCTTCAGATCCTGTGAGAGAACGGCTTATACCTGAAACCGGAGAAGTGCAAGTTCGACGCCAAAGTGGTGAAGTACCTTGGCCACATCGTCGGCAATGGCGAGATCAAAGCGGACCCGGCAAAGACGGAAGCGATCGCAGACTGGCCCGTCCCACGAAACATCAAACAGCTGCAACAATTCCTCGGTATGGGCAACTGGCTGCGACGGTTCATCAAGGACTACAGCAAGGTAGTCCATCCACTGACGTCGCTGATGGGCAAGAAGGACTGGGTATGGGAGACCGAACAACAGGAGGTGTTCGAGGAGTTGAGACGACGTCTCTGCTCACCTCCAGTCCTGGCCATCGCGAATGATGAGGGCCCTTTCTGCGTCGAAGTGGACTCATCAAACTTTGCTCTTGGAGGAGTGTTGTTGCAAAAGCAGGAAGGCAAGTGGAGGGTAGTCGCCTACAGGTCGGAAGCGCTCCTACCGGCGGAACGAAACTACGAGATCTACGACAAGGAGATGCTCGCAATCATTTTGGCACTCAAGGAGTGGAGGCAATACCTCCTCGGCACCCATCATCCCATTGAGATCTGGTCCGATCACGCTAACCTTACCTACTTCAGGTCGGCGCAAAAGCTAAGCTATCGACAAGCTCGCTGGCGGACAGAGCTCGAGGAATTCGACTTCCACCTCAAACACAAGTCAGGGAAGATGATGGGTAAGGCAGACTTACTGTCGCGCAAGGTGGGCTATGACGAGGGCAAGGATGACAATGACGGCGTCGTGTTCATCAAGGACAAGTGGCTGAATCGTGGGGTGGTGAGGACATCGCGTGATGAGGTGTTGGACAGAGTGGGTGAAGTGCAGAGGGCGCAACACGAGTCGGAGAGGCCGACGGGAATGACAGAGGTCGACGGGTTGTGGCGCATGAAAGGCAAGGTGTACGTGCCATCGTCAATGAAGGAGGCCGTATTGTGGGAATGTCACGACTCAGTTCTGGTGGGACACCCAGGAGCGTCAAAAACAGTGGAGCTCATCCGTCGAGACTTCTGGTGGACGTTGATGTTCTCTGACGTCCGAGCGTATGTCCGAGGGTGTGATCGCTGTCAGCAAACAAAGGCTCTGAGGGCGTTGAGGTCAAGGCCACTCCACCCAAACGCCGTCCCTGAAGGCCCCTGGGAAATCGTCACAGTCGACCTCATCGGAGAGCTCCCAGACTCCAAGGGACATAACGCGATCTGCGTCTTCGTTGATGGGTTCTCAAAACAGATGCACACGATCCCGACGACGATGAAGTTGTCGGTGGAAGGCATGGCCCAGCTGTACCGCGACCATGTCTTCCGCCTCCACGGCTTACCGAAGAAGATCATCCATGACCGAGGCACGCAGTTCGACGCTTCGATGATGAAGGAGCTGTACAAACTCCTGCACATCAAAGGTAACCCGTCCACGGCATATCACCCACAGATGGATGGTCAAACGGAACGCGTTAACCAAGAGCTCAAACAGTATCTTCGACTCTTCGTCAACCATCGTCAATCGGACTGGAAGGACTGGCTCCCCCTCGCGGAGTTCGCATACAACAACCGCGAACACTCGGCAACGAAAATGTCCCCCTTCTATGCAAACACAGGACGTCACCCCTTAAGCTTTGACACAACACAAACCTCATCTACCAACATGTTGGCGGAAGAATTCACGAAGCACATCAAGGAAACTCATCGCGCTGCGAAGGACAACTTGGTCAAGGCGGCGGACGACATGAAGCGCTACCACGACCGGACGGCAGGGACTTCGGTGGAGTACAAGGCTGGAGACAAGGTTTTCCTTGACGGGCGTAACATCAGCACGGACTCGCCAATGAAGAAACTCGCTGACAAATGGTATGGTCCCTTCGAAATTGTTGACAAGGTGGGAGCTAGTGCGTACAAACTCAAGCTCCCCAAGCGCTGGAAGAAGGTCCACCCGGTCTTCAACAAGGCCCTGCTAAAACCCACCATTGAACCATCCTTCGAGAGCCAGAAACAACCGGCACCGCCGCCGCCTGACATCGTTGACAACAAGGAGGAGTACGAGATCGAGGAAGTCTTAGACTCACGTCTGCACCGAGGAAAGCTTCAATACCTCGTCAAGTGGGTTGGCTACAACGAACCGACTTGGCAGCCCGAGATGGACTTTGGCGAAAATGCAAAGGAGGCGATCGCTGAATTCTATCAAAAACACCCCGGTGCCCCTCGAAAGCTAAACATTCCTCGCCAACGACTTTGCCCACGCTTCGTTGACACCGAACCAGTCGACCATGCTCATGGCTGGTCGGGACGCCCAGCCTTGAGGGGGGGTAATGTTAGGACTTGAACTTTCACCCTGTCTTTTATTTTCCCTTTTACCATTTATTTTCTTTTAACCACTCTTTTTCATTATATTTAATCGTCTTTTCAATCATTTCCCACACTCCCTCCACATGACCTTCATTCGTTCCATTCCGTTCGTTTATGTAACTTTAGATAATATAGTCCCACGGTTGCCGCTATATAAGGTCTTAGGAATCGCATGAACTCCTTGTTCTGCTTTTCCTCTTACCTCCGCGACAACCTAGGTGAGACTCGTCCCCCCTGTATTAGTTTAGACTTGTATTAATCCTCTTACCTCCGCGACAACCTAGCCTGAGTAAAGCATGTCCCGAGTCCCTGCTCGAGTATAGCACGTCCCAGACGACAGTCAGCCGAGGCCTGCCCAGTCCGAGTCGTCTCCCGGACTCCCACCTAACAACACCCCAATATTCCCCTAGTCCATGGTCTGTCCATAGCACCACTTGGCATTCACTAACTCCACCGCACTTCATTTCTGGTACGCCTCTGTACCCATTGAACTCCGGTACCACTCGATATGCATCAAATGTTGGTATTCCTTGAACTGCCACAACCTCTGGTATGCATCAGTACGCCGCAGGTCCACTCGTGTCTGACCATAGCACCGCTTGCCTCGCATTGACTCCACTGCATTTTGTTTCTGGTACGCTTCGGCAGGCATCAAATTCTGGTACTGTTAGGACCAGTGTCGGAACAGGTGACTAATCTGTCCGACATACCAGAACTAGTAGACGTCCTTCTCGAAGACTCGAGGTAAGCGTTCTTGAGCTAGTTGTATGGAGGGGTGATTGGCTTGTTGAGCGCTTGGTCTTTAGCAGGAGAATAACAGTAATAGCAGCGAGCTGTGGGCTCAAGCTGAACTAGTATTGAAGACGTGTCAAGGGCAGAAGAATTTTGCTGAGGAGACAAGGGCGCTCCTGCTCGCCTCTTTATAGAGTTTGGGTTCTTTGAACCTTAGCTCCACAGCTAACCTAATTCTAACTAGTCGGGGAATGGCTTCTCCACTTCTCCCGCAATCCGCAGTAATTCTTAGAACCTTCCGCTCCACTATGACATCGTTGTGTGCTATAAATAGCCACTTGCGCCACTTGCTCCAAAGTTCCCACACTTTACCCCACCGTTGTGGAGTATTGCATCATGGTGATGTCACTGTGCTATAAATAGCCACTTGGTTCCGAGAGTCTCGTCTATTCCCTTTCCAGGGATGAGTCATCCATCGGTTGGTCGGTAGATTCGGTGGTGCCTGTCTGGCTTCCTCCTGGTGCGGGGACTGGTAGTGGGTTTCCTTCACCACTTCTATCATCCACTAGTCTGGTTGCTGCCGTTAGGCGTTCTTCGTAGACCCGGGTGTATCCTGTTGTTAAGCCAACTTCGCTGGGCGCTACATCAATGCCAATTACCACTTTGAGTTGTACTCCATAATAGGTTTGGGTGGCGCGATGGTCTACTGTTAAGTAGCCGTCAAAGCCCCTGCACCATGTAGTGATGAGGTCATCGATGATTTCATCTCTGGGTTCCCAGAGTTCGTGATGTGCTTCCTGTTGTGTCTGGCGGGTAGTGATTTGCCAGTCGAGGAGGATTGCCCATCGGCCACATTGTCGGTGGTGTTCCCTTTGTGTGATCCATATTGTAAGGCCTGCTAGTGCTGCATATATTTGTTCATCTGCTAGCCACCATTTGAGCTCGTGCATGTATGCCGTACTCGTCCTTCCCTGCATGACTGGCTCTTGCTGTCGTTCACTGAGTGGTCTGTGCTGCGAGGCAATGAGCATTGTGTTCTGTACTGATACCGCTTCCAGAATGCGTAGGAAGATTTGCTCATGTGCTGCCCATGAGTAATGGTATAGCTCCCGGCAGAAGTTGCACAGCTCCATTGACTCGGGTAGGTGTGTCTTATCACTTTGGCGTGGTCATGCTGTTTGATATGCTTCTTGCGCTCGCTTCCTGGCTTTGTCATGGATTGTTGCGGGCAGCTCCTGGCTGGACCCTGGCTGGTAGGCGAATTGGTTCATCATTGATCCTGTCGATCCCATGTCGATCTGCTGATCCTTCCAAAAATAGCAATTTCTTGTAACAGGTACCACTTGATTGCATCAAACATTGGTACGTCTTGGACCACCAGCTCCTCCGGTATGCCTCGGTACACCTCTAGTCCACTGGTGTCAGGTCCTGGCACCACTTGGTATGCACCAAATCCACCACACTTCACTTCTGGTGTAGAGTACCGATGAGCGGCCAACCACTGCAGATCCCTCTAGAGGCCATCGGTTGCACATTCCGACAGATATTGATGCGTACCGGACTCAGAAGGATTGGCACGACGTGTACTGGACCCAGAATGGTTTGCCTGATGCATACCGGACACAGGATGATATGCCCGACATCACATCAGCGGATCACTGGGAAGATCCCCCTGACAATTTGGGACATACCGGAAAGCTTATGTCATTGGAGTCAGTTGGGATGCGTACCGGAGATCTGCCCGATGATGGATGATGACTCACCGATAGGAGGATCTCAGTTCTGGTGGAGCTGCAATATGACCGGATGATGGACCGAGGCAAATGGGGAAGTTGTCACATGGACAGGTTTTCTTTTGGATTTCTATGTTTCTCTTATGTTCTGAGTGTTTTCTCTCTGACACTCTATGTTTCACCCGGTATGCACATTATACTCACTTTGGAATAATTTTCCTGTAGATAGATCTCTTGCACCTTGTATTTAGGTACTTCCCTGTTGTAGGTAGCAGGGGAGGAAATACTACCGCAGAGTTCCCCTCAGATAGGGCAGCTTCCATGTGTGCAGTTAGTCTCTGCAACAGTTAGTTTCGTGGCAACCTCGTCTTCAGTCTCATCTCTTGTCTTGTTCTCATTCTCGTCTCTGCTATCGCTATTGTCTTGTACTGGAGTTGATATCTCACTCATTCTGGCTCCATACCGACACTCACATCGGGTCCAGAGCACCTTACAGTATTGACACATACCAACACGTACCAACGTGTACCGACGTGTACCGGGTTTTTCCCATGCTCATACCGAGGTTATAATTACTTCAAAACTCAACGGAAACACATCCCCAAATGAACTGCCGATCCTAAACAACCCATACACAGGATCTACACTGGTATGCATCCACATGCCTCAAATTCTGGTACCACTCAATATCCATCAAACATTGGTACGTCTTGAACTGCCACAACCTCTGGTACGTGTCAGTATGCCTCTGGTCCACTAGCATCGGGTGCTGGCACCGCTTGGTATGCACTGAATCCACCACACTTCACTTCCGGTACACATCCACTTTCCTCAATTTCCAGTACCACTTGATATCTGTCAAACGTCGGTACGTCTCGAACCCCCACAACCTTCGGTACATGTTGGTACGCCTCTGGTGCATCCAGGAGCACCCCCCCCCCCCCCTCACTAATGCTCGGCTCCGGACCCGCTTGGCGAACTTCTAACTCTGGTACATCTCAGCACGCATCAAAACCCAGTACCACTCGATGTGTGTCAAACGTCGGTACATCTTGAACTCCCTCGACCTCCGGTAGATGTCGGTACACACCACCATCCGGTACCCTCAGGGACATACTTTCGTCACTAATTCTTGACTCCGGATCCACTTGGCTTGGTTCTAACTCTGGTACACCTCGATACGCGTCCAAACCTGGTACTGCCCAAAGTGCACAAAACGTCGGTACGTCTTGGTACACACCAAACTCTGGTACACATCGGTATGCATCTGGTCCTCTAGAGCCTTGCCCTGGCTCCATCCAGTACCCACCAGAACCATGGTCTTTGGACTCCGGAATGCTTCGGTACGCATTGGTCTCCGGTACTGCTCGAAGTGTGTCAAGTTTTGGTACATCGTGATCTGTACCAGACTCCGGTACATCTCGAAGGGCTTCAATCTCCGGTACAACTCGGTACACATCTAGACCACCAGTATCCGACTCCAGCTCTGCTCGGTACACAACTGCCACACCGTCTTTGAGCTCCGGTACCCTTTGGCTCTTGTTGATCCCTGGTATCCCCCAACTCGTAATGAACTCCTGTACCTCTCGGTACTCCTGCACAGCACTAATATCCACCTCTGGTACCACTCAGCATGCACCCACTCCGCTGTCCTTCCACTCCAGTACGTTTTGGTACACTTCGAACTCGGATACCTCTCGGTACGCATCTAACTTCGGTACCTCTCGAAGCACATCAAACTCCGGCGCCTCTCGGTACACATCCGCCTCCAGTACCTCTGGGTACTCCTTCTCCTCACCAGAGCTCGGTTCAGGTAGCGCTCGGTACGCGTCCTCTCCACTATCTTTCGATCCCAGTGCCACTCGGTACGCCTCAACCTCATTCACCGGTACGTTCACCAGCCCCACCTTAGGCCTCGTTGGTATCTCAACACCACCTATCTTTGCTTTCTTCACCACTGATGCTCACTTCTTTGCTTTGTTAAGCAGTATCTTGTACTTCACCACCTCCAAATCCTCATCTGACACTTCCTCTGAAATCTCTGCCATTGTTACCGAGCCTTCTGACCCATCGGTACACGCTGTTGACATTGTCACTACCTCTATGAGGTTTACCGATGCCGTACCGGCCTCCTGATGCAACAAATCTATCTTCTCCATCAAGTTATCCCCCACTGCTGTGTTCGGTACGAACCCTCCATTCGGTAACATCACTTTTCCATCCGCACCCCTCACGCACTTCCCTGCCTGAATATACTCCAACACCTTTGGGCATGACTTGATGTAGTGCCTTGCGTCACTGCAGAATGCGCATCTGGGACTCCTCTGAGATGTTGTTGCTGATGGAGGTCTATGCCCGAGTGACTGCACCTGAACCTGTATGCTCTTCACCGCCTCCCACACGGTACCGATATCCACCTCTTCCGATTTCACCTTCAACTGACTCATCGGTACAGGTGTTTTAGCTGTCAGTATGTCATCGAAAACCATACCGGCAAGAATGTAATTGGCATGCTTCACCACCAACTCAATTGAATACGGTTTGCCTGGGGCCGGATTGGTTTCCTTGCTTTCTAGACACCACTGCAACCTATCCTTCAGCTTGCCGGTAAAAGCCCGAATGAACATGCGCACCGTTTCCTCCACTGAAACCATCGAGTTTCGCTCCAAATACCTCGACCTCACCATAAACTCTCTCTGGTACTCTCCAAAATCCTCCCTTGACTGAATTCCTTGGCTTCTCCATCCTTCGACCAGCCTATCAAGGTCATCCTGAGAGAAGCGCACACCGGGTGCCAACACTGGGTAAAATGATATGATTGCTTCCTTTGCTTTATTCCAATCGCTCACTCCCATACTAACATCATTGGAGGTATCCCACAGCTCAGCTACAGAACTTGAAGCATAATACTTCACGTACCAGATCTTCGCTGTGTCGTCTAAGTTGCACTCCATAGCGATATACTTGATGTCCTCAAAGTACCGAGGGAGATCCAGCAGGTTACGACCATCAAATAAGGGAGCATCCTCTGCTCCTCGGCATGGAGGACGGCTTGTCATGGTTGTGCTAGGCGTACTGGGGCTTCGACCACCACTATTCCAGTACACAAAAGAATCAGTTTCTAAAATTGGAGACTATGCTCCTTGATGAAATTGATAGTGAGGTGAGTCCAGTTGGTAATCAAATGAATACAACACGGTTGACCCCCCCTCGTGGTGGGCTCCACTTGTAGATCCTGTGTATGGGTTGTTTAGGATGGGCAGTTTGTTTGGGGACGTGTTTCCGTTGAGTTTTGCAGTAAATATATGCTCAGTATGAGTGTGGGAAAAATCTCGGTACACGTCGGTACGCGTCAGTATGTGTCAGTACATGTCAGTATGTGTCAGTACATGTCAGTATGCGTCAATACTGTAAGGCACTCTGGACCCGATGTGAGTGTCGGTACGGAACTGGAATGAGCGAGATATCAACTCCGGTACGAGACAATAGCGATAGCAGAGACAAGAATGAGAACGATGAAAGGTGATGGTACGGGTCTACAGGTGGACTCGGACCTGGTTGAGTTCGGCCACTGGGGGTTCACTCTAATGTGTCTGATGGAGGGGATAGTGTCAGGAAGTGTGGGGAAGTGTAATAGAATACTTGGGGCTAGGTGTAGACTCGAGGGCACAAGTACAAAGGGTGACTGGCAAAATGTGCCTAAATGCGGTCAGAGAACAAAGGGCAACTACGATCTTGACAACCCGGGCTTGGAAACTCGCCAGTGAAGGCAGAAATCGAATCGATTCGTCGAGACGATTCCGAATCTGAAAAGATCTCGAGATGCGATGCAGAATTGACAGAGATATGGCGGTTGCACTTGTTGCGGCTGGCGGAACGCACGGAACTCCCGGAACCGAAAAGCTATTTTTGTAGCTCTATGACGCGGGCTCGGAATCGTGCAAGACAAGACAGTATTCGAAAGCGATTTTAGACGAGATTAAGAATCTGAAGAGAGCTCGAGAATCGGTTCAGAACTGAGGGTGATATAGCGAAAGCAAGATTTGACCGAAAACGGAATTCGAGACGGAATGGATGGAATGACACTGAACGGCGACAGAGACGAGAACTAAAGACTGGGACTGACTCAGGGGAACTAAACTTGTCATTTTTGAGACATTTACATGAGTGTTTAAATAACCAACAGAGGGTTGAGCCTCTGAGCGGCATACAAAGGACACAAAGACAGACCGGAGGCTCTAGCCAAACAACACCAAACAGCTGGAACTCGGAGCCGTAACTCGAGAACATGAGTAATTAAGCTTTGGAGGCTCAGAACAATACCAGATGTGACCCAAAACGGACTTCAGTGGCTCACTGGTGCAGAACCAAGCTGTATGCGTCGAGTTAATCCTGCCAAACACTGAAACTGTCCTGAAATGCGTCGGGGATACTTGTAAGACTGTCCTGAGTTGAGTTGAACCTAATAGAGCCGATTCTGAGGCTAGCGGCATCGGGATCTCCACAACGAGACAAGAGATGAGACTGAAGACGAGGTTGCCACGAAACTAACTGTTGCGGAGACTAACTGCACACACGGAAGCTGCCCTATCTGAGGGGAACTCTGCGGTAGTATTTCCTCCCCTGCTACCTATGACAGGGAAGTCCCTAAATACAAGGTGCAAGAGATCTATCTACAGGAAAATTATTCCAAAGTGAGTATAATGTGCATACCAGGTGAAACATAGAGTGTCGGAGAGAAAACACTCAGAACATAAGAGAAACATAGAAATCCAAAAGAAAACCTGTCCATGCGACAACTTCCCCATTTGCCTCGGTCCATCATCCGGTCATATTGCAGCTCCACCGGAACTGAGATCCTCCTATCGGTGAGCCATCATCCATCATCGGGCAGATCTCCAGTACATGTCCCAACTGACTCTGATGACATAAGCTTTCCGGTACATCCCGAATTGCCAGGGGGATCTTCCTAGCGATTGTTAGGCGGGAGTCCGGGAGACGACTCGGACTAGGCAGGCCTCGGCTGACTGTTGTCTGGGACGTGCTATACTCGAGCGTAGACTCGGGACACGCTTGCTCAGGCTAGGTCGTCGCGGAGGTAAGAGGATTAATACAAGTCTAAACTAATACACAGGGGACAAGTCTCACCTAGGTCGTCACGGAGGTAAGAGGAAAAGCAGAACAAGGAGTTCATGCAATTCCTCAGACCTTATATAGCGGTGACCGTGAGACTATATTATCTAATGTTACATAAATGAACGGAATGGAACGAATGAAGGTCATGTGGAGGGAGTGTGGGAAATGCTTGAAAGGATGCTTAAATATAATGAAAAGGAGCAATTAAAAGAAAAGAAATGATAAAAGGAAAATAAAAGAAAGGAAAAGTTCGAGTCCTGACACCTCCCTCACTTCACCCACTACGCTGTGTCCGACGTTCAGGAGAAGGTCCAGCTGGCGTCCACCAGTTCCTCTCATGAACAGCTGCTCATACTCTTCCTTTTCATTCACACCGGTGGGGACTTCATAATCCAGAAAACCATTGACGTCATTTGCACCTATGTATTGTACAGACGGTTGGTTATATTTTATCGAGTCTAGATTTGAAGCCCCTTGTTCTACCCGGTCAGTCGCCCCGATGGCTATGCCTGACCACTCGCAAAATCCTGCGAGTCGACGACCTCTTCGTCATCGCCATCTTCCACCACATAGTCCTCCACAGTCGACCTCTGAGTGTCTACCACTTCCTCAAAGGCCGATTCCTTCATTGCGCCTAGCTCGTCAGCAAGAAGGCGATGCTCGCCTGGTGCCATCATCTGCAGCATATGCTGCACGATCATTCTTCCTTGCAGGCACGCATCCTTAAAGTGGCCCAGCTTGCCACAAATCCAACATGCCCTTTGTCGTTGCGCCTCGTTCATCAAGATGTCCATTGGCTGGCTGGCACTTCCGAAAGTGATGCCAGTCGCATCACGCTTATCGACATGCGGGGCTGTGATCTGTCGACGAGCTGGGGGTGCCTGTTGCTGCTGGCGTGGTGGAAGTGGGAATGCACGACCTTGTTGGATCGCGCGGATCTGTTGTTCGCCACGATCGATCTCGATGGCCTTCTTCTTCCAGTTGTCGTACGTCATCGGGACTGGTGTCGACCTCAACACCCCTCGGACCACCTTGATGTTCATCGCGCGCTTCAGGCGGTTGCAGATGATGCTGTCGTCTGTCAGCCCGGCTCTAGTGATGACAACGTCGAGCTTCTGGAAAAACTTGTTGGCGGTGAGGTCCTTCTGAACCTTGGTTCAGAATTCCGCTAACACCTTTTCCTTTCGATTCGGGTCATCGAACGAGGCATCTAGGTGCTCTTGGAACCTCGTCCAACTGTTGGTGAAGGTCATGATGCCTGCTGTCGTCGACTCCTCCACATAGTTTTGTGCCCACATCACTGCATTGCCACCCTTTAGGTAGGAAAGAGCAATGTAGATCTTGCTTTCCGACGTTGGGTATTGGCTCGGGTTCGCCGAGACAAAGAGGAGGACCTCGCGTTTGAAGTCCAGGTAGTCGTCGCTGCCAGTGAATTCACGTGGCCGGGCGACGTTGATGTTGGGGGTGGGGGCGTTACCTTGGCCAGCACCTGCCAGGTTTGGGCGGCTTGGTGGGTGAACGCTCCTGCGACAATTGCCACGATTTGTTCCAGCTGTTGCTGGCTGAAGACTCCCATCGACATCGTGGGTGCAGGTGCTAGGGGTTCAGGGGGAGTCTGTGGTGATGGGTCTCGTCATGTCTCTCTATACGGCCCTGGGATAGGCAGAAGGACGGTTGACGTCGAAAGCAATGGCGAGATCGGGGTCGTTGGATCTGGTGATGCAGGTGACCACTTTAGCCTTCTTCCTCCTTCAAGTGTCGAATACTAGAGTCCCTTTTTGGCATGCCACCAGATGATATACTCTACGCCCACTTGAGTGATGGTGCACCAGGAACGACGTTCCTCGTTATACCAGGAGCGGGGCAGGAGGGCAAGGCGCTGTTCCTTGGTGAGATCTATGTTGCCGATGGCGGGGAATAGGGATCGGTTGTGCGTTTGATCCAGGGTTACACCAACGTTGTACGGGTTCGTCGGCGAAGTTGATGATGAGGCGGAAAGACGCGGCAGTGATAACAATCAACAGCGATGTCGACAACTGTACACGTAACGTTACCCACGTCCAAGTTAAGTGGCTTCTCCACCAAAGGGAGATGCGGAGAGCCAGGGTCGGGAAAAGTCGGAGAGTGTTTTTATGTAATACACAAACGTCCGAAAACGCCCAGGCAGGGTTGAGGGTTGTCGTTTGGGGGGTTTACACGTCAAGCCTGTCGAGGGGAGCGCTCCTCTAGGCTGAGTGAAGGCGAGTCGACAGCGATGACGTACGCTGGGGATGAGCCTGGGTGGGGTTCTGCTTTTATGTTAGGTGGAAGTCTGGGTGGAACTCAGACTAGGCAACCTCAACGTGTGGCACCTGACGGTGTCGCTGACGTTGTCTGGGATGGGCCATATCTCAAACGCGAAGTTCGGGCAGTGGGTTTACTCAGACTAGGTCGTCGCGGAGGTAAGAGGAAAAGCAGAACAAGGAGTTCATGCGATTCCTGAGACCTTATATAGCAGCGACTGTGAGACTATATTATCTAATGTTACCTAAACGAATGGAATGGAATGAATGAAGGTCATGTGGAGGGAGTGTGGGAAATGATTGAAAAGACGATTAAATATAATGAAAAGGAGCGGTTAAAAGAAAAGAAAAGGTAAAAGGAAAATAAAAGAAAAGGTAAAAGTTCAAGTCCTAACACCCACATTGTATGTGGGTATGATGGTTAAGTGATTGTTGAGTACGTGGTCGTACTCTAACATAATACTGAGGTCTCCGTACCGTCCCTATCGCCCGCTGGCTGCTTGCTCTACCTCCTGCTAAACTCCTGGGAGCTCTTCTGTTCCTGCGGTCGGCGCCGATGCCGATGGGCTTCAACCTCGACGCCAGGGCCGTCAAGCTGCCTAGAGCCTTCACCAGCGCACCTCGATGGGTGCCAACTGTTAGAACGTGTCCCGGGCTAACCACCCAAGTATAGCACGTCTCGACGCGGTTGGCTCCTAGAGCTCTGCTTATGGTGTTGCCTCAACAGGTACGCTGGTCCTGCCTACTCCTCTGTATTGCCGACTGGCCTAGTCCCCCAGTCGCAACGTACCTCGTTCATGACTGCCTTGGAGACGCGTCCGATGACGTCGTAGTCATACGCCATCCGTGTCAGGCACCCAACTCCCGGTTTCCTAGCCGACGCATCTCAATGGGTGAAGGCGGCCTAGAGCGTGTCCTGGGCTAACCACCTGAGTATAGCACATCTCGAAGCAACCGGCGCCTAGAGCTCTGCCGAAGCGGACGCCTCGGCGACAACAAAGACGAACATCCCAGGTCCCTCCCTGAGCAAATCGACACCCTCCCCTGGCTTTCGCATCGTATGCGACCCAGGTGAATGATGCCTCACCCGGCCTTCACAGGCTGTGTGATCCGATCCAGGCAAAAGCCTGACAACATCCTTCCTTCGTCCCCGATTTTTTCGCTCAGGCTCTGAGGATTAGCCTTCAACCTCGACAATCTTTACCACGGATCTGCCAAATTTTTTCTGCTCGGTTGGTCGCCTTAACGTCGCTGGGATGTCGACGTACAGCGACCAACCGGGAATCGTCGGGACAACGATTCTTGAGGGGAGTGTAGTGTGGGTAAGGGGCCTTGGGGCTGAACGCCCCGAGGCAATGCGCGAAGCCCACGCCCGAGTCCCGAGCGGTGTGGCGAGCGCCCCGTCCCATGGGGGTGACCCTCACGCAGAGCCTGCGCCCGAGTCCCGAGGCTGCAGGTGAATGTGACAAGCCCCCTCCCCCTCAAAAAATTTTTTTTTCCGGCCCTTCCAAATTTGGCACCCGTCCCTTCTTTCCGACGCCCTCAATGATGATTCACCGCATGTTGCGGTCTTAACCCCCGGTTCATCGGGATGACAAACCTTGAGGGGAGTGTAATGTTAGGATCCCAAGTGTGCATTCTCCCATTTCCCTTCTTTCATCGTCTTCACCCTCTCTGACATCCCTTCCCTCCCTATCCTCACCGGACTCCGTCCGACGTTGCTCCTTCCGCTGACATCACCCACTTATCGATCGCGTGACCCTTGCACGTGTTAGGACTTGAACTTTCATCTTTTATTTTATTTTACCTTTACCATTTCTTTTCTTTTAAACCGCTCCTTTTCATTATATTTATATTTAATCATCCTTTCAATCATTTCTGACACTCCCTACACATGACCTTCATTCATTCCATTCCATTCGTTTAGGTAACATTAGATAATATAGTCTCACAGTCGCTGCTATATAAGGTCTCAGGAATCGCATGAACTCCTTGTTCTGCTTTTCCTCTTACCTCCGCAACGACCTAGTCTGAGTAAACCCGCCGCCCGAACTTCGCGTTTGAGATACGGCCCATCCCAGACAACATCAGCGACACTGTCAGGTGCCACACGTTGAGGTTGCCTAGTCTGAGTTCCACCCAGACTTCCGCCTAACATAAAAGCAGAACCCCACCCAGGCTCATCCCCAGCGTACGTCGTCGCTGTCGACTCGCCTTCACTCGGTCTAGAGGAGCGCTCCCCTCGAAGGACTTGATGTGTAAACCCCCTAAACGACAACCCTCAACCCTGCCCAGACATTTTTGGACATTCATGTATTACATAATACTATCAACCGACCTTTTCCGACCCTGGCTCTCCGCGTCTCCCTTTGGTGGAGAAGCCACTTAACTTGGACGTGGGTAACATTACGTGTACAGTCCTCAATGTCGTTGTCGATTGTTATCTCTGCCGCATCTTTCCGTCTCATCATCAACTTCGCCGACGAACCCGTCCAACGTTGGTGTAACCCCAGATCAGACGCTGTAACACCAGCCGGTTTGTTGGGCACGGAACGAGTGGAACGCACGCGATGTACGTCACGAAGTCGAAGAGCCTCGACTCGGCAATCGAACGAAGCGGTACACCCGGATCGGCGGAGATTACCTGAACACGGAACGCATGCAATGACCGGATCGCACGCATCAGCTACTTGGACCGACCCCGGTGCACTTATCTGTGCGCATGTCCTCTCGACCCTGCCAAAGGTTCGTTCATTTGCCTTTGTCTAACGAACATGCGCCAGCCCGGCATTGGTTGTTCCGGCTCCATACAAAGGATCCCGAAGCTCACCGACGCTACGCCAAGTCAACACGCACCGTCCCCGCCTTTCAGTAGTTCGGATCATGGAGCCGCTCAAAGGAACACTCAGGAGGCTCAGTGGTAGGACAATAGAGGACTCGTCTTATTTTATTTCGCCTTTCATGTTTACACAGGACACTTGTTTAGTATTTATAGAGTGCCGAATGTTGTAGATAGAACAGCAATTCCACCCCCAAGTTTCGACGCCTAACTTTGTGTGATATCTCTCAGGACGGTCTCTAGGCACTCCTCAGAGCCTTAGTGACTCAAATCGCTCACCTCGACTTCGTTTTATTCGCGTTGCGCTCGTTGCGCTCGTTCTGTCCGTTCTGTCTTCGCCTCATTCTGCTTCGTTCTCATTACCTCGACTTCGCTTCCTTTCGTCTCTTATCTTCTGATTTAAGTCCCGTATCTCGCCCCGCTCTCTGGTACTCCAGACGATGTCTGTTGAGCACAGGGACTAGCCGTCCATCCTGAGGACAATCCCGCTCCGAGAAATCGCACTAGTATTAGCGCATCTCCGTGTCTTCCGACACAGCCACTGACGATCCCCCACACATCTCGAGTGCTCCGCCGGCGCTACACTTCGAACACTTCCCTACTAGTACGCTTCGCCGATTCCGTTGCCCCTGACACACCAGAACGCACGCAACCTGAACCCTGTGATCCGGAACCCACGGAACTTGACCGGAACGAGGGTATTGACCCACTAGACATGTCTCCCTTGAACTCATTCATCTGATTCCGATTCACTAACAACCGGAACTCAGTATTTTCAACGCACAACCGATCCCTGTTCCCCTGCCGTCGGCAAGATAGATCTCACCGAGGAACAGCACCTTGCCCTCCCGCCTCGCTCCTGGTATAACGAGGAACGTCGTTCCTGGTGTACTGCCACTCAATCCAGCATTGAATATATCATCTGGTGGCGTGCTGAGAAGGGACTGTGGTACTCGACGTTAGAAGGAGGAAGAAGACTGAAGTGGTCCCCCTCGTCTGAACCTACAAACCCGACTTCACCGTCGCTTTTGACCTTGACCGTTCTTCCACCCATCCTGGGACCATACCAAGAAACCCGACAAGACTCCTCACTGCCGACTCCCCCTGAACCCATAACACCTGCACCAACGATGTCGACGGGAGCCTTCAGCCAGCAACAGCTGGAACAAATTGCAGCAATTGTTGCAGGAGTGTTCACCCACCAAGCAGCCCAAACCCTGGTGGGCGCTGGCCAGGGTAATGCCCCCACCCCCAACATCGATGTCACCCAGCCACATGAATTCACTGGCAGCGATGACTACCTGGACTTCAAATGTGAGGTCCTCCTCTTTGTCTCGGCAAACCCGAGCTGGTACCCGACGTCGGAAAGTAAGATCTACATTGCTCTCTCCTACCTAAAGGGTGGCAATGCAGTGACGTGGGCACAAAACTACGTGGAGGAGTCGACGACAGCAGGCATCGTGACCTTCACCAACAGTTGGACGAGGTTCCAAGAGCACCTAGATGCCTCGTTCGATGACCCGAATCGAAAGGAAAAGGCGTTAGCGGAATTCTGAACCAAGGTTCAGAAGGACCTCACCGCCAACGAGTTTTTCCAGAAGCTTGACGTTGTCATCACTAGAGCCGGGCTGACAGACGACAGCATCATCTGCAACCGCCTGAAGCGCACGATGAACATCGAGGTGGTCTGAGGGGTGTTGAGGTCGACGCCAGTCCCGATGATGTACGACAACTGGAAGAAGAAGGCCATCGAGATCGATCGTGGCGAACAACAGATCCGCGCGATCCAACAAGGTCGTGCATTCCCACTTCCGCCACGCCAGCAGCAGCAGCAGGCACCCCCGGCTCGCCGTCAGATCACAGCCCCCCACGTCAATAAGCGCGATGCGACCGGCATCACCTTCGGAGGCGCTGGCCAACCGATGGACATCTCGATGAATGAGGCGCAACAGCGAAGGGCATGCTGGATCTGTGGCAAACTCGGCCACTTCAAGGACACGTGCCCTCAAGGAAAGACGATCGTACAACGCATGCTGCAGATGATGGCGCCAGGTGAATGTCGTCTCATTGCCGACAAGCTAGGAGCGATGAAGGAGTCGGCCTTCAAGGAAGTCGTAGACACTCGGAGGTCGACTGTGGAGGACTATGTGGAGGAAGACGGCGATGATGAATAGGTCGTCGACTCGCAGGATTTTGCGAGTGGTCAGGCGTAGCCATTGGGGCGACTGACTGGGTAGAACAAGGGGCTTCAAATCTAGACTCGATAAAATATAACCAACCGTCTGTACAAAACGTAGATGCAAACGACATCAATGGTTTTCTGGATTATGAAGTCCCCACCGGTGTGAATGAAAAGGACGAGCACAAGCAACTGTTCATGAGGGGAACTGGCGGACGCCAGCTGGACCTCCTCCTGAACATTGGATACAGTGTGGCAGGTGAAGTGAGAGAGGTGGATGCGCATGCCCTCATGGATTTGGGGTGTACAGGATTGTGTATCGACGTGAGGTTTGTCAAACGATACGGGTTGGAGACCAAGTGCTACATCAGACCCCTTGCGGTGCTCAATGCAGATGGCACACACAACGAGGCCGGTTTGATCGAGAGATATGTCAACATTGAGTTAATGATTGGACATCACAAGGAGAGGATCGTTCTTGTGGTAACATCCCTAGCATCGTCGAACATCTTCCTTGGTTACAACTGGCTTTGATGTCATAACCCAGAGGTCGACTGGAAAGCGGGGTTGATTGGATTCACCCGCTGCCCAGAAGAGTGCACAATCCAAAAGGAGACTGTAGAAGAGATGATGAGGGTGAGAGAAGTGCAAATGGACAAGGTGTCCTGGCCCGCATATCTCAACAACTACGCCGACGTCTTCTTGGAGAAGGGATTCGAGAAGCTACCGGAACACCGCCCCTGGGACCACGTCATTGACTTGAAACCCGATTTCAAGCCTAGTGATTGCAAGATCTATCCGCTGACACCAACGGAACAGCAGTTGCTAAAGGACTTTCTCGAAGAAAATTCAAAGTCGGGCCGTATATGAAAGTCGATCTCGCCAATGGCATCGCCTTTCTTCTTCATCAAGAAAGCCGACAAGTCCCTACGCCCAATACAGGACTACTGGAAACTCAACGAGGGAACGATCAAGAACAAGCACCCCCTCCCCCTCATCGACGAACTGGTTGACAAGGTCAAAAAGGCGAAGTTCATCACCAAACTTGACCTCCGATGGGGATACTACAACATCTGGATCCGTGAGGGCGACGAGTGGAAGGCAGCCTTTTGCACAAATATGGGTCTGTTCGAACCAACGGTCATGTTCTTTGGTCTTTGCAATGCACCGGCAACTTTCCAGGCATTCATCAACCACATCTTCAAGGGACTGATCTATGACAACTTGATCATCGTCTACCTCGACGACATCCTCATCCTATCGCAAACCCTAGAGGAACATATCGAAACGTCGAGGCACGTCCTCCAGATCTTACGAGAAAATGGCCTGTACCTCAAGCCGGAGAAGTGCAAGTTCGACGCCAAGACCGTGAAATACCTCGGTCACATCGTCGGTAATGGCGAGATCAGGGCTGACCCGGCAAAGACGGAAGCAATCGCAGACTGGCCCATCCCGCGAAACGTCAAGCAGCTACAGCAATTCCTTGGCATGGGCAACTGGTTGCGACGATTCATCAAGGACTACAGCAAGGTAGTCCTCCTGCTAACGTCGCTAACAGGCAACAAGGACTGGGTATGGGAGACCGAACAGCAGGAGGCGTTCGAGGAGCTGAGACGACGTCTCTGCTCACCTCCAGTCCTGGCCATTGCCAACGATGAGGGCCCTTTCCGCATCAAAGTGGACTCGTCGAACTTTGCGCTTGGAGGTGTGTTGTTGCAGAAGCAGGAAGGCAAGTGGAGGGTGGTTGCCTACAGGTCAGAGGTGCTCCTGCCAGCGGAACGAAACTACGAGATCTATGACAAGGAGATGCTCGCGATCGTTTCGGCACTCAAGGAGTGGAGGCAATACCTTCTCGGCGCCCATCATAAGATCAAAATCTGGCCTAACCATGCCAACCTCACGTACTTCAGGTCGGCACAAAAGCTGAGCCACCGTCAAGCTCGCTGGCGAACAGAACTCGAAGAGTTTGACTTCCACCTCGAGCACAAATCAGGGAAGACGATGGGCAAGGCCGACCTGCTATCACGCAAGGCGGGATACGACGAAGGCAAGGATGACAATGACGGTGTCGTGTTCATAAAGGAAAAGTGGCTGAATCGTGGGGTGGTAAGAACATCACGTGATGAGGTGTTGGAACGAGTGGGTGACGCACAGAGGGCACAAGACGAGTCGGAGAGGCTGACGGGTATGACGGAGGTTGATGGGTTGTGGCGGATGAGGGGCAAGGTGTACATGCCATCGACGATGAAGGAAGCCATATTGCGGGAATGTCACGACTCAGTACTGGCTGGACATCTGGGAGCGTTGAAAACGGTGGAGCTCATCCGTCGAGACTTCTGGTGGACGTCGATGTTCTCTGATGTCCAGGCGTATGTCCAAGGGTGTGATCGCTGTCAGTGAACAAAGGCTCTGAGGGCATCGAGGTCAAGGCCACTCCACCCAAATGCAGTCCCTGAAGGCCCCTGGGAAATCATCACGGTCGACCTCATCAGAGAGCTCCCAGACTCCAAGGGACACAACGCAATCTGTGTCTTTGTTGATGGGTTCTTGAAACAGATGCATGCAATCCCGACGACGATGAAGTTGTCAGCAGAAGGCATGGCTCAGCTGTACCACGACCACGTCTTCCGCCTCCACGGCTTGCCGAAGAAGATCATCCATGACCGAGGCACGCAGTTCGACGCTTTGATGATGAAGGAACTGTACAAACTCCTACACATCGAAGGCAACCCATTGACGGCGTATCACCCACAGACGGATGGTCAAATGGAATGCGTTAACCAGGAGCTCAAACAGTACCTTTGACTCTTCGTTAACCATCATCAATCGGACTGGAAGGACTGGCTCCCCCTCACGGAGTTCGCATACAACAACCGCGAACACTCGGCGACGAAAATGTCCCCCTTCTATGCAAACACAGGACGTCACCCCTTGAGCTTTGACACAACACAAACCTTGTCTGCTAACATGTCGGTGGAAGAATTCGCGAAGCACATCAAGGAGACTCATCGCGTTGTGAAGGACAACTTGGTCAAGGCGGCGGACGACATGAAGCGCTACCATGACAGGACAGCAGGGACTTCGGTGGAGTACAAGGCTGGAGACAAGGTTTTCCTCAACAGGCGAAACATCAGCACAGATTCGCCAACAAAGAAACTCACTGAGAAGTGGTATGGTCCCTTCGAGATCGTCGACAAGGTAGGAGCTAGCGCATACAAGCTCAAGCTCCCCAAGCGATGGAAGAAGGTCCACCTGGTCTTCAATGAGGCCCTGCTAAAGCCCGCCGTCGAACCATCCTTCGAGAGCCAAAAACAACCACCACCACCGCCGCCTGACATTGTCGACAACGAGGAGAAGTACGAGATCGAGGAAGTTCTAGACTCGCGTCTGCACTGAGGGAAGCTACAATACCTTGTCAAGTGGGTTGGCTACAACGAACCGACTTGGCAGCCTGAGATGGACTTTGGTGAGAATGCAAAGGAGGCGATCGCTGAATTCTATCAAAAACACCCCGGCGCCCCTCGAAAACTCGACATCCCTCGCCAACGACTTCGCCCACACTTCGTCGACACTGAACCAGACAACCTCGATCTTGGTTGGTCGGGACGCCCAACCTTGAGGGGGGGGTAATGTTAGGACTTGAACTTTCATCTTTTATTTTATTTTACCTTTACCATTTCTTTTCTTTTAAACCGCTCCTTTTCATTATATTTATATTTAATCATCCTTTCAATCATTTCCCACACTCCCTCCACATGACCTTCATTCGTTCCATTCCGTTCGTTTAGGTAACATTAGATAATATAGTCTCATGGTCGCCGCTATATAAGGTCTGAGGAATTGCATGAACTCCTTGTTCTGCTTTTCCTCTTACCTCCACAACGACCTAGTCTGAGTAAACCCGCCACCCGAACTTTGCGTTCGAGATACGGCCCATCCCAGACAACATCAGCGACACCATCAGGTGCCACATGTTGAGGTTGCCTAGTCTGAGTTCCACCCAGACTTCCACCTAACAGCACACGGTTGCGGGCGACATCGTCCGCTCATTAGTAAGAACATTCCACGACGCTCCATCATATTCCATTTCCCAGGAACATCATCCTCCTTATAGTAGTTAGGTCTCACAGGCACTGAGTATATAGGTAGCTCGTTCGCCTTTATTGTCCCTTACCTCAGTATTCTTTGGAATCCACAACTGCTTGCTCTTGACAACGTCATCCGTGACGCTCGTGTGTTTGACTCCTCCCCTCTTCGCTCTTGTGTCTGTGGGCGTGGTGGTTGCCTGAAGGGCGCCCGCTATCATTCTCCCACGTCGCTCAACCTCTGCCCACATTGTATGTGGGTATGATGGTTAAGTGATTGTTGAGTACGTGGTCGTACTCTAACACGATCACACCCTCGAACGTATGCTCAGATGTCGGAGAACATTGATGTCCACCAGAAGTCTCGATGGACTAGCTCCACCATCTTTGACGCTCCTGGATGTCCTGCCAGGACCGAGTCATGACATTCCTGCAATACGGCCTCCTTCACCATCAACAGTACGTACACCTTGCCCTTCATCCGCCACAACCCGTCGACCTCCATCATACCCATTGGCCTCTCTGACTCATCCTGCGTGCTCTGCACTTCACCCACTCTGTCCAACACCTCATCACGTGACATCCTCACCACTCCACGGTTCGACCACTTCTCCTTGATGAACATGACACCATCGTTGTCCTCCTTGCCCTCATCATATCCCACCTTGCGTGACAGTAGGTCTGCCTTACCCATTGTCTTTCCCAACTTGTGCTCAAGGTGGAAGTCAAATTCCTCGAGCTCTGTTCGCCAGCAAGCTTGACAATAGCTCAGCTTCTGCGCCGACCTGAAATACGTGAGGTTGGCATGGTCGGACCAGATTTCAATCTTGTGACGGGCGCCGAGAAGATACTGTCTCCACTCCTTGAGCGCAAAAACAATTGTGAGCATCTCCTTGTCGTAGATCTTGTAGTTTCATTCCACTGGTAGGAGTGCCTCTGACCTGTAGGTGATCACCCTCCACTTGCCTTCCTGCTTCTGCAACAACACACCTCCAAGCGCAAAGTTCGACGAGTCTGCCTCTACGCAGAAGGGGCCCTCATCGTTGGCGATCGCCAGGACTGGAGGTGAGCTGAGACGATGCTTCAGCTCCTCAAATGCTTCCTGTTGTTCAGTCTCCCATACCCAGCCCTTCTTTCCTGTCAGCAACATTAGCGGTTGGACCACCTTGCTGTAGTCCTTGATAAACCACCTTAGCCAGTTCCCCATGCCGAGGAACTTTTGTAGTTCCTTCTGGTTGCGTGGAGCAGGCCAGCTAGCAATCACTTCCATCTTTGCCGGGTCAGCCTTAAGCTCACCATTGCCGATGATGTGGCCAAGGTATTTAACGACCTTGACATCGAACTCACATTTCTCTGGCTTTAGATACAGGCCGTTCTCTCAAAGGATCTGAAGTACACGTCTCGACGTCTCGATGTGCTCCTCAATGGTTTCTGAGAGGATCAGGATGTCATTGAGGTAGACAATGATCAGGTTCGCATAGATCAGGTCCTTGAAGATGTGGTTGATGAATGCCTGGAATGTCGCCGGTGTGTTGCAAAGACTGAAAAACATCACCGTTGGTTCGAAGAGGCCCATATTCATGTGGAACGCTGCCTTCCACTCGTCGCCTTCGCGGATCCAGATGTTGTAGTATCCCCAGTGAAGGTCAAGTTTGGTGATGAACTTCACCTTCTTGACCTTGTCGACAAGCTCATCGATGAGGGGGAGAGGGTACTTATTCTTTATCGTACCTTCGTTGAGTTTCTGGTAATCCTGAATCAGGCATAGAGACTTGTCAGCCTTCTTGATGAAAAAGAAGGGTGATGCCATTGGCGAGATCAATTTTTGTATGCGGCCCGACTTCAAATTCTCCTCAAGGAAATCCTTCAATGACTGCTGTTCTGTTGGTGTCAGTGGATAGATCTTACAGTCACTAGGCTTGAAGTCGGGTTTCAGGTTGATGATGTGGTCCCATGGTCAATGTTCTGGCAACTTCTCGAATCCCTTCTCCAAGAAAACATCAGCGTAGTCATTGAGATATGCGGGCCAGGACACCTTGTCCATTTGCACTTCTCGCACCCTCCTCATCTCTTCCACGGCTTCCTTCTTGATCGCACATTCCTCTGGACAGCAGGTGAATTCAATTGAACCCGTCTTCCAGACGACCTCTTGGTTGTGGAGTTGAAGCCAGTCGTAGCCAAGGAAGATGTTTGACGACACCAGGGACATCACCACAAGGACAATCCTTTCCTTGTGATGTCCAATCATTAGTTCAACATCAATGTATTTCTTGATCAAACCAGCCTCATTGTGTGTGCCATCTGCAGTGAGCACGGCGAGGGGTTTGATATAGCACTTGGTCTCCAACCCGTATCATTCAATGAACCTCACGTCGATGCATGATCCCGTACACCCTGAATCCACAAGGGCATGGGCATCCACCTCTCTCACTTCACCCTCCACTGTATGTCCAATGTTCAGGAGGAGGTCCAGCTGGCATCTGCCAGTTCCCCTCACAAACAGCTGCTTGTATTTGTTATTCTCGTTCACACTGGTGGGGGCTTCGTAATCGGAAAAGTCATTGACGTCATTTGCATCTAGGTATTGTACAGACGGTTGACTATATTTTATCGAGTCCAGATTCAAAGTCCCTTGTTCTTCTCGGTCAGTCGCCCCAATGGCTACGCCTGACCACTCGCAAAATCCTGCGAGTCGACGACCTCTTCGTCATCACCTTCCTCCTCCACATAGTCCTCCACTGTCGACCTCCGAGTGTCTACGACTTCCTTGAAGGCTGATTCCTTCATCGCGCTGTAGAGTACCGACGAGCGGCCAACCACTGCAGATCCCTCTAGAGGCCATCCGTTGCACGTTCCGACAGCTATTGACATGTACCGAACTCAGAATGATTTGCCCGACACATACCGGACACAGGATGATTTGCCTGACATCACATCAGTGGATCGCTGTCAGGACTCGAACTTTTCCTTTCTTTTATTTTCCTTTTATCATTTCTTTTCTTTTAATTGCTCCTTTTCATTATATTTAAGCATCCTTTCAAGCATTTCCCACACTCCCTCCACATGACCTTCATTCATTCCATTCCGTTCGTTTATGTAACATTAGATAATATAGTCTCACGGTCGCCGCTATATAAGGTCTGAGGAATTGCATGAACTCCTTGTTCTGCTTTTCCTCTTACCTCCGTGACGACCTAGGTGAGACTCGTCCCCCCTGTATTAGTTTAGACTTGTATTAATCCTCTTACCTCCACGACAACCTAGCCTGAGCAAGCGTGTCCCGAGTCTACGCTCGAGTATAGCACGTCCCAGACAACAGTCAGCCGAGGCCTGCCTAGTCCGAGTCGTCTCCCAGACTCCCACCTAACATAAAAGCAGAACCCCACCCAGGCTCATCCCCAGCATACGTCATCGCTGCCGACTCGCCTTCACTCGGTCTAGAGGAGCGCTCCCCTCGAAGGACTTGACGTGTAAACCCCCTGAACGACAAACCCTCAACCCTGCCCGGACATTTTCGGACATTCGTGTATTACATAAACACTCCAACCGACCTTTCCCGACCCTGGCTCTCTGGATTAGCCTCTGGTGGAGCACACACCTGACGTGGATGTGGGCAACCAGATGAGTACAAGCCTCAACGACAATCTCATTTGTGATCTTGCTCAGCTCCTACTGCCTCGTCATCAACTTCGCCGACGAACCCATTCAACGTTGGCGTAACCCCGGATCGAACTCGCAGCCCATCCCTGTCCCCCCTCCAGTCTAGTCAAGATAGATCTCACAGAAGAACAACAGCGGGCCCTACCCTCATCGTCACGGTTTGACCCAGACCGCGCTTCGTACATCGCAACCGACAGTGAGCACGTCACCCACAACATCTGGTGGAGCGACGTCAGACACGCTTGGTACTCGACTAACGAACAAGCTCAACGAGTTCGGTGGGCACCTCGAACCCCTCGCGTGCCATCATCACCTACTGTTTCAACATCGTTGGTCGTCCTCCCAAGCGAACCAGGAGGTTATCGTACGCCCCATAGAGACTCATCACCACCAACACCTCCCGAACACCTATCCCGCACGCCAGCACCGACAATGTCGATGTCTACAGGGTTCACTCAGCAACAACAACGGGAGCTCGCAGCGTTAATCGCTGCAGCCTTTACTCAGCAAGCGGCGAATGCCCCTGCTGCGCAAACCGGGAATGCTCCACCCCCCAACATTGACATCGCCCGGCCACGCGAATTTGCTGGCGGTGACGATTACCTCGACTTCAAGCGCGAAGTCCTACTCTTCGTCTCGGCGAACCCCACGAGGTACCCCTCGTCGTCGAGTAAGATCTATGTCACCCTCTCTTACCTCAAAGGTGGCAACGCATCGATGTGGGCACAAAACTACGTCCAGGAGTTCTCAACGAGTGGCGTGGTGAGCTTCACGGATAGCTGGGCAAGATTCCAGGAATGACTGGATGCCTCCTTTGATGACCTGAACAGAAAGGAGAAGGCGTTGAAGAAGTTCTGAGAAAAGATCCAGAAGGACCTCTCTGCTGACGAGTTCTTCCAAGACCTCAACGTAATCATCAAGGCAGCAGAACTGACAGACGATAGTGTCATCTGTGATCGCCTAAAGCGCACGATGAATATCGAGGTGGTCCGTGGAGTGCTAAGGTCGACGCCGGTCCCAACGAAGTACGAAGACTGGAAAAAGAAGGCCGTCGAAATCGATCGTGGCGAACAGCAGATCCGCGCCATCCAACGAGGCCGTGTACTACCCCCAACGCGCCCGCAGTCACAGCAGGCGCCACCCGTCCGTCGTCCATTTGCAGCTCCCCACGTCGACAAGCGCGATGCGACTGGCGTTACCTTCGGAGGCGCTGGTCAACCAATGGACATCTCAATGAACGAGGCGCAATGAAAACGTGCATGCTGGATCTGTGGCGGGCTGGGCCACTTCAAGGACAAGTGCCCACAGGGAAAGCCGATTATCCAGTGTATGCTGCAGATGATGGCGCCCAGCGAACATCGCCTCCTCGCCGATGAGCTAGGCGTGATGAAGGAATTGGACTTCGAGGAAGTCATAGACACTCGGAGGTCGACTGTGGAGGATTATGTGGAGGAAGAAGGTGATGACAAAGAGGTCGTCGACTCGCAGGATTTTGCGAGTGGTCAGGCGTAGCCACCGGGGCGACTGACCGAGAAGTTCCAAAGGTTTCAAGTTCGGATCCATTAAAATATAGTCAACCGCCTGTACAATATCTAGATGCAAATGGCGTCGATGACTTTTCTGACTACGAAAACCCCACCGGTGTGAACAAAGAGAACGAGTACGAACAGCTGTTCGTGAGGGGAACTGGCGGACGCCAGCTGGACCTCCTCCTGAACGTCGGACACAGCGTAGCGGGTGAGACAAGAGAGGTAGATGCGCATGCCCTCGTGGATTCGGGATGCACAGGATCATGCATCGACGTGAGGTTCGTCGAGCGGTACGGGTTGGAGACCAAACGATACATTCAGCCCCTCGCAGTGCTTAATGCTGACGGCACGCACAACGAAGCCGGGTTGATCGAGGAATACGTAGATGTCGAGCTTATGATTGGGCACCACAGAGAGAAGATTGTCCTTGCGGTGACGTCGCTGGCGTCATCAAACATCTTCCTTGGTTACGATTGGCTTTGATGTCACAACCCGGAGGTCGACTGGAAGACGGGTTTGATTGAATTCACCCGCTGCCCAAAGGAGTGTGCGATTGAGAAGGAGGAGGTGAAAGAGACGAGGAGGGTGAGAGAGGTGCAAATGGACAAGGCGTCCTGGCCCGCATATCTCAACGACTACGCCGACGTCTTCTCGGAGAAGGGATTCGAGAAGTTGCCTGAACACCGACCATGGGACCACGTCATCGATCTGAAGCCCGACTTCAAACCCAGTGACTGCAAGATCTACCCGCTCACGCCAACAGAACAGCAGTCGCTAAAGGACTTCCTCGACGAGAACTTAAAGTCTGGTCGTATCCGACGATCAATATCGCCCATGGCATCACCCTTCTTCTTCATCAAGAAGGCCGACAAGTCGCTACACCCGATCCAGGATTACCGTAAGCTCAATGACGGTACAATCAAGAATAAGTATCCCCTCCCTCTCATCGATGAACTCGTCGACAAGGTCAAGAAAGCGAAGTACATCACTAAGCTTGACCTTCGCTGGGGATACTACAACATCCGGATCCGTGAAGGCGACAAGTGGAAGGCAGCTTTTCGCACAAATATGGGTCTCTTCGAGCCGACAGTCATGTTCTTTGGTCTTTGCAATGCACCGGCTACCTTCCAGGCCTTTGTCAACCACATCTTCAAGGGACTGATATATGATAATTTGATCATCGTTTACCTCGACGACATCCTCATTCTTTCACAAACTCTCGAAGAACATATCGAGACGTCGAGGCGCGTCCTTCAGATCCTGCGAGAAAACAGCCTGTATCTAAAGCCAGAAAAATGCGAGTTCGACGCCAAGACCGTAAAATACCTCGGACACATCGTCGGCAATGGTGAAATCAAGGCTGACCCGGCAAAGACAGAGGCAATCGCAGACTGGCCAGTCCCACGAAACCTCAAACAGCTGCAGCAATTCCTCGGCATGGGCAACTGGCTGTGACGGTTCATCAAGGACTACAGCAAGGTAGTCCACCCACTGACCTCGCTGACGGGCAAGAAGGACTGGGTATGGGAGACCGAACAGCAGGAAGCGTTCGAGGAGCTGAGATGACGTCTCTGCTCACCTCCAGTCCTAGCCATCGCCAACGACGAGGGCCCTTTCCGCGTAGAGGCGGACTTGTTAAACTTTGCACTCGGCGGTGTGTTGTTACAGAAGCAGGAAGGGAAGTGGAGGGTGATTGCCTACAGGTCAGAGGCACTTGAACCAGTGGAATGAAACTATGAGATCTACAACAAGGAGATGCTTGCGATCGTTTCAGCACTCAAGGAATGGCGGCAATACCTCCTCGGCGCTCGCCACAAGATTGAAATCTGGTCCGACCACACCAACCTTACCTGCTTCAGGTCGGCACAGAAGCTAAGCTATCGTCAAGCTCGC
The DNA here is from genome assembly GCA_002794775.1 of Porodaedalea pini. Lineage (NCBI taxonomy): Eukaryota > Fungi > Basidiomycota > Agaricomycetes > Hymenochaetales > Hymenochaetaceae > Porodaedalea > Porodaedalea pini. Next base: position 233,553 of record NBAY01000055.1, on the reverse strand, counting down.
TGGCGGACCGAACTTGAAGAATTCGACTTCCACCTCGAACACAAGTCGGGGAAGACAATGGGCAAGGCCGACCTGCTGTCGCGTAAGGCTGGATATGATCAAGGCAAGGATGACAACGAGGGCATCGTGTTCATCAAGGAGAAGTGGTTGAACCACGGGGTGGTACGAACGTCGCGCGACGAGGTGTTGGAACGAGTGGGTGATGCACAGAGGGTGCAGGATGGGTCGGAGAGGCCGACGGGTATGACGGAAGTCGCCGGGTTGTGGCGGATGAAAGACAAGGTGTACGTGCCGTCGACGATGAGAGAGGCCGTATTGAGGGAATGTCACAACTCGGTACTGGCTGGACACCCAGGAGCGTCGAAAACAGTGGAGCTTGTCCGTCGAGACTTCTGGTGGACGTCAATGTTCTCTGACGTCTGAGCGTATGTCCGAGGGTGTGATCGCTGTCAGCGAACAAAGGCTCTGAGGGCATTGAGGTCAAGGCCACTCCACCCAAACACGGTCCCTGAAGGCCCCTGGGAAATCGTCACGGTCGACCTCATTGGAGAGCTCCCGGACTCCAAGGGGCACAACACAATCTGTGTTTTCGTTGATAGGTTCTCAAAACAGATGCACGCGATCCCGACGACGACGAAGTTGTCAGCAGAAGGCATGGCTCAGCTGTACCATGACCATGTCTTCCGCCTCCACGGCTTGCCGAAGAAGATCATCCATGACCGAGGCATGCAGTTCAACGCATCGATGATGAAGGAACTGTACAAACTCCTACACATCGAAGGCAACCCGTCGACGGCGTATCATCCACAGACAGATGGTCAGATGGAACGCGTTAACCAAGAGCTCAAACAGTACCTTCGACTCTTTGTTGACCATCAGCAATCGGACTGGAAAGACTGGCTCCCCCTCGCAGAGTTCGCTTACAATAATTGCGAACACTCAGCAACGAAGATGTCCCCTTTCTATGCAAACACAGGACGTCACCCTATGAGCTTCGACACCATACGAACCTCCTCTGCCAACATGTCGGCAGAAGAATTCGCGAAGCACATTAAGGAAACCCATCACGTTGCAAAGGACAATCTGGTCAAGGCGGTGGAGGACATGAAGCGTTACCACGACCGAACGGCAGGAGCATCGGTAGAATACAAGGCCGGAGACAAGGTCTTCCTAGATAGGCAAAATATCAGCACGGATTCACCGACGAAGAAACTTGCTGACAAGTGGTATGGCCCCTTCGACATCATCGACAAAGTGGGAGCAAGCGCTTATAAACTCAAGCTCCCAAAGCGATGGAAAAAGGTCCACCCCATATTCAACGAGGCTTTGTTGAAACCGGCCGTCAAACCGTCCTTCAAGAGCCAAAAACAGCTGCCTCCGCCGCTGCCGGACATTGTCGAGAACGAAGAGGAGTACGAGGTTGAGGAAGTCATAGACTCATGTCTACACCGAGGAAAATTACAGTACCTCATAAAGTGGGTTGGATACAACGAATCGACTTGGCAGCCCGAGACAGACTTTGGCGAAAACGCAAAAGAGGCGATCACTGAGTTTTATCTCAAACACCCCGGTGCCCCACACAAACTCGATATCCCTCGCTCGCGACTCCGCCCACTCTTTGTCAACACCGAGCCAGATGACTGCGATCTTGGTTGGTCGGGACGCCCAACCTTGAGGGGGGGTAATGTCAGGACTCGAACTTTTCCTTTCTTTTATTTTCCTTTTATCATTTCTTTTCTTTTAATTGCTCCTTTTCATTATATTTAAGCATCCTTTCAAGCATTTCCCACACTCCCTCCACATGACCTTCATTCGTTCCATTCTGTTCGTTTATGTAACATTAGATAATATAGTCTCACGGTCGCCGCTATATAAGGTCTGAGGAATTGCATGAACTCCTTGTTCTGCTTTTCCTCTTACCTCCACGACGACCTAGGTGAGACTCGTCCCCTGTGTATTAGTTTAGACTTGTATTAATCCTCTTACCTCCGCGACAACCTAGCCTGAGCAAGCGTGTCCCGAGTCTACGCTCGAGTATAGCACGTCCCAGACAACAGTCAGCCGAGGCCTGCCTAGTCCGAGTCGTCTCCCGGACTCCCGCCTAACAGGAGGTGGATGCGCACGTCCTCGTAGATTCGGGGTGCACAGGGTCATGCATCAACGTAAGGTTCGTCAAAAGGTACGGGTTAGAGACGAAACATTATATCCGACCCCTTGCAGTGCTCAATGCCAATGGTACGCACAACGAGGCCGGTTTGATCGAGAAATACGTCGACGTCGAGCTAATGATCGGACATCACAAGGAAAGGATCGTCCTTGTGGTGACGTCCCTGGCGTCGTCGAACATCTTTCTTGGCTACGACTGGCTTCAACATCACAACCCGGAAGTCGACTGGAAGACAGGTTCAATTGAATTTACCCGCTGCCCGGAAGAATGTGCTGTCGAAAGGACGACGGTGGAAGAGATGAGGAGGGTGAATGAGGTGCGAATGGACAAGGTGTCCTGGCCCGCATACCTCAATGACTATGCCGACGTCTTCAGCGAGAAGGGTTTTGAGAAACTGCCAGAGCATCAACCTTGGGACCTGTTAGGCGGGAGTCCAGGAGACGACTCAGACTGGGCAGGCCTCGGCTGACTGTCACTTGGGACGTGCTATACTCGAGCGGAAACTTGGGACACGCTATACTCAGGCTAGGTCGTCACAGAGGTAAGAGGAAAAGCAGAACAGGTGTTCAGATGCGATTCCTCTTCCTTATATACAGTGATCACCTCATGAGAACCGGTTGCCCTATTGTCTAAGATTACATAAAGGGAGTGGAAATGGAACAAATGAAGGTCATGTGAAAGGAGTGTGGGAAATGATTGAAAAGATGATTAATTATAATGAAAAGGAGCGGTTTTAAAAGGAAAGAAATGGTAAAAGGAAAATAAAAGAAAAGGTGAAAGTTCAAGTCCTGACATTACCCCCCCCTTCAAGGTTGGGCGTCCCGACCAACCAAGATCTAGGTTGTCTGGTTCGGTGTCGATGAAGCGTGGGCGAAGTTGTTGGTGAGGAATGTCGAGTTTTCGAGGGGCGCCGGGGTGTTTTTGATAGAATTCAGCGATCGCCTCCTTTGCGTTCTCACCAAAGTCCATCTCAGGCTGCCAAGTCGGTTCGTTATAGCCAACCCACTTGATGAGGTATTGTAGCTTTCCTCGGTGCAGACGCGAGTCTAGAACTTCTTCGATCTCATACTCTTCCTCGTTGTCGACGATGTGAGGTGGTGGCGGTGTTGGTTGTTTCTGGCTCTCGAAGGATGGTTCGATGGCGGGCTTTAGCAGGACCTCATTGAATACTGGGTGTACCTTCTTCCATCGCTTGGGGAGCCTGAGTTTGTACGCGCTAGCTCCTACCTTGTCGATGATCTCGAAGGGACCATACCATTTGTCAGCGAGTTTCTTCGTCGGCGAATCTGTGCTGATGTTTCGCCCGTCAAGGAAAACCTTGTCTCCAGCCTTGTACTCCACCGAAGTCCCTGCTGTTCGATCGTGGTAGCGTTTCATGTCATCCGCTGCCTTGATCAAGTTGTCCTTTGCTACGCGATGAGTCTCCTTGATGTGCTTCGTGAATTCTTCCGCCGACATGTTGGTAGATGAGGTTCGTGTTGTGTTAAAGCTCAAGGGGTGACGTCCGGTGTTCGCATAGAAGGGGGACATTTTCGTTGCTGAGTGTTCGCGGTTATTGTAAGCAAACTCTGCGAGGGGGAGCCAGTCCTTCCAGTCCGATTGACGATGGTTAACAAAGAGTCGAAGGTACTGTTCGAGCTCTTGGTTAACGTGTTCCATCTGACCATCTGTCTGTGGATGATACGCCGTCGACGGGTTGCCTTCGATGTGTAGGAGCTTGTACAGTTCCTTCATCATCAATGCGTCAAACTGCGTGCCTCAGTCGTGGATGATTTTCTTCGGCAAGCCGTGGAGGCGGAAGACGTGGTCGCGGTACAGCTGAGCCATGCCTTCCGCTGACAACTTCGTTGTCGTCGGGATCGCGTGCATCTGTTTTGAGAACCTATCAATGAAAATGCAGATTGCGTTGTGCCCCTTGGAGTCCGGGAGCTCTCCGATGAGGTCGACCGTGATGATTTCCCAGGGGCCTTCAGGGACGGCGTTCGGGTGGAGTGGCCTTGACCTCAATGCCCTCAGAGCCTTTGTTCGCTGACAGCGATCACACCCTCGGACATACGCTCGGACGTCAGAGAACATCGACTCCCACCAGAAGTCTCGACGGACAAGCTCTACCGATTTCGACACTCCTGGGTGTCCAGCCAGTACTGAGTCATGACATTCCCTCAATACGGCCTCTCTCATTGTCGACGGTACATACACCTTGCCCTTCCTCTGCCACAACCCGGCGACTTCCGTCATACCCATCGGCCTTTCCGACCCATCCTGCACCCTCTGCGCGTCACCCACTCGTTCCAACACCTCGTTGCGCGACGTTCACACCACCCCGTGGTTCAACCACTTCTCCTTGATGAACACGATGCCCTCGTTGTCATCCTTGCCTTGATCATATCCAGCCTTACGCGACAGCAGGTCCACCTTGCCCATCGTCTTCCCCGACTTGTGTTCGAGGTGGAAGTCAAATTCTTCAAGTTCAGTCCGCCAGCGAGCTTGACGATAGCTTAGCTTCTGCGCTGACCTGAAGCAGGTAAGGTTGGCGTGGTCGGACCAGATTTCAATCTTGTGGCGAGCGCCGATGAGGTATTGTCGCCACTCCTTGAGTGCCGAAACGATCGCGAGCATCTCCTTGTCGTAGATCTCGTAGTTTCGTTCCGCTGCTTCAAGTGCCTCTGACCTGTAGGCAATCACCCTCCACTTCCCTTCCCGCTTCTGCAACAACACACCGCCGAGTGCAAAGTTTGACGAGTCCGCCTCTACACAGAAAGGGCCCTCATCGTTGGCGATGGCTAGGACTGGAGGTGAGCAGAGACGTCGTCTCAGCTCCTCGAACGCTTCCTGCTGTTTGGTCTCCCATACCCAGTCTTTCTTGCCTGTTAGCGAGGTCAGTGGGTGGACTACCTTGCTGTAGTCCTTGATGAATTGTCGTAGCCAGTTGCCCATGCCAAGGAATTGCTGCAGCTGTTTGAGGTTCCGTGGGACTGGCCAGTCTGCGATCGCCTGTGTCTTTGCCGGGTCAGCCCTGATTTCACCATTGCCGACGATGTGGCCGAGGTATTTCACTGTCTTTGCGTTGAACTCGCATTTTTCTGGCTTCAGGTATAGGCCGTTTTCTCGCAAGATCTGAAGGACGCGCCTCGACGTCTCGATATGTTCCTCAAGAGTTTGTGAGAGGATGAGAATGTCGTTGAGGTAGACGATGATCAGGTTGTTGTAGATCAGTCCCTTGAAGATGTGGTTGACGAAGGCTTGGAATGTCGCCGGTGCATTGCAAAGACCAAAGAACATGACCGTCGGTTCGAAGAGGCCCATGTTAGTACGGAAAGCTGCCTTCCACTCATCGCCTTCGCGGATCCGGATGTTGTAGTACCCCCAGCGAAGGTCAAGCTTAGTGATGTACTTCGCTTTCTTGACCTTGTCGACGAGTTCGTCGATGAGAGGGAGGGGATACTTGTTCTTGATCGTACCGTCATTAAGCTTTCGGTAATCCTGGATCAGGCGTAGCGATTTGTCGGCCTTCTTGATGAAGAAGAAGGGTGACGCCATGGGCGATATGGACCTTCGGATGCGACCAGACTTCAAGTTCTCGTCTAGGAAGTCCTTGAGCAACTGCTGCTCTGTTGGCGTGAGCGGGTAGATCTTGCAGTCACTGGGCTTGAAGTCAGGCTTCAGATCAATGACGTGGTCCCATGGTCGGTGTTCAGGCAACTTCTCGAATCCCTTCTCCGAGAAGACGTTGGCATAGTCGTTGAGGTATGTGGGCCAGGACGCCTTGTCCATTCGCACCTCTCTCACCCTCCTCATCTCTTTCACATCCTCCTTCCCGATCGCGCACTCCTCTGGGCAACGGGTGAATTCAATCAAACCCGTCTTCCAGTCGACTTCTGGGTTGTGACGTCGAAGCCAGTTGTAACCAAGGAAGATGTTCAACAATGCTAGCGACGTCACCGCAAGGACAATCCTCTCTCTGTGGTGCCCGATCATAAGCTCGACATCGACGTATTCTTCAATCAACCCGGCTTCGTTGTGCGTGCCATCCGCATTGAGCACTGCGAGGGGCCGGATGTATTGCTTGGTCTCCAACCCATATCGCTCGACAAACCTCACGTTGACGCATGATCCTGTGCATCCCGAGTCCACGAGGGCATGTGCATCCACCTCTCTCGTTTCACCCACTACACTGTGTCCGATGTTCAGGAGGAGGTCCAGCTGGCATCCGCCAGTTCCCCTCATGAACAACTTCTCTTCGACGCCTTCTTCACTCACACCAGTAGGATGTTCGTAGTTGGAAAAGTCATTGACGCCATTTGCATCTAAATATTGTACAGGCGGTTGACTATATTTTAACGGGTCCAAACTTGGAACTCCTGGAACTTCTCGGTCAGTCGCCCCGGTGGCTACGCCTGACCACTCGCAAAATCCTGCGAGTCGACGACCTCTTCGTCATCACCTTCTTCCTGCGCATAGTCCTCTACAGTCGTCCTCCGAGTGTCTATGACTTCCTTGAAAGCTGATTCCTTCATTGCGCCAAGCTCGTCAGCGAGGAGGCGACGCTCGCCTGGTGCCATCAGCTCTAGCATGTGCTGGATGATCGGTTTTCCCTGCGGGCACTTGTTCTTAAAGTGATCCAGCCCACCGCAGATCCAACACGCGCGTCGGCATTGTGCCTCGTTCATCGAGACGTCCATTGGCTGGCCTGCACCTCCAAAGGTGACGCCAGTCGCATCACGTCTGTCGACATGGGGGGCTGCGAAGGGACGACGGACGGGTGGCGCCTGCTGTGGCTGCTGGCACGTTGGAGGTAATACGCGGTGTGGAGATCCCGATGCCGCTGGCCTCAGAATCGGCTCTATTAGGTTCAACTCAACTCAGGACAGTCTTACAAGTATCCCCGACGCATTTCAGGACACTTTCAGTGTTTGGCAGTATTAACTTGACGCATACAGCTTGGTTCTGCACCGGTGAGCCACCAAAGTCCGTTTTGGGTTACATCTGGTATTGTTCCGAGCCTCCCAAAGCTTAATTACTCATGTTCTCGAGTTACGGCTCCGAGTTCCAGCTATTTGGTGTTGTTTAGCTAGAGCCTCCGGTCTGTCTTTGTGTCCTTTGTACGCCGCTCAGAGGCTCAACCCTCTGTTGGTTATTTAAACACTCATGTAAATGTCTCAAAAATACAAGTTTAGTTCCCCTGAGTCAGTCCCAGTCTTTAGTTCTCGTCTCCGTCGCCGTTCAGTGTCGTTCCATCCGTTCCGTCCGTTCCGTCTCGAGTCCCGTTTTCGGCCAAATCTGGCTTTCGCTATATCGCCCTCAGTTCTTAACCGATTCTCGAGCTCTCTTCAGATTCTTAATCTCGTCGAAAATCGCTTTCGAACACTGAGCCCGCGTCGTAGAGCTACGAAAATAGCTTTTGGTTCCGGGAGTTCCGTGCGTTCCGCCAGCCACAACCAGTGCAACTGCTATATCTCCGTCAATTCTGCATCGCGTCTCGAGATCTTTTCAGATTCAGAATCGTCTCGACGAATAGTATCGATTCCTGTCTTCACTGGCGAGTTTCCGAGCCCGGGTTGTCAAGATCGTAGTTGCTCTTTGTTCTCTGACCGTATTTAGGCACATTTTGCCAGTCGTCCTTTGTACTCGCGTCCTCGAGTCGACACCTAGCCCCGAGTATTCTATTACACTTCCCCACACATCCTGACACTATCCCCTCCATCAGACACATTAGAGTGAACCCCCAGTGGCCGAACTCAACCAGGTCCAAGTCTGCCTGTAGACCCGTACAGTCACCTTTCAGTGGCCTCGTTGGATGGCGCGGATTTGCTGTTCGCCACGATCGATTTCGACGGCCTTCTTTTTCCAGTCCTCGTACCTTGTTGGGACTGGTGTCGACCTTAGCACTCCATGGACCACCTCGATGTTCATTGCGCGCTTTAGGCGGTCGCAGATGACACTATCGTCTGTCAGTTCCGCTGCCTTGATTATTACGTCGAGGTCTTGGAAGAACTCGTCAGCAGAGAGGTCTTTCTGGACCTTTTTGTGGAACTTCTTCAACGCCTTCTCTTTTCTGTTCGGGTTGTCGAATGAGGCGTCCAGTCGTTCCTGGAACCTAGCCCAGCTATCCGTGAAACTTACGACTCCGTTTGTCATGAATTCCTGGACGTAGTTCTGCGCCCACATTGACGCGTTGCCACCCTTGAGATAGGAGAGTGCGACGTAGATCTTGCTTGACGACGAGGGGTATCTCGTTGGGTTTGCTGAGACAAAGAGAAGGACTTCACACTTGAAATCGAGGTAATCGTCACCGCCAGCGAATTCGCGTGGCCGGGCAACGTCAATGTTGGGGGGCGGAGCATTCGAGGCTTGCGCGGCGGGGACATTTGCCGCTTGCTGAGTAAAGGCTGCAGCGATTAACGCTGCGAGCTCCCGTTGTTGTTGTTGAGTGAAACCCGTAGACGTCGACATTGTCGGTGCTGGCGTGCGGGATAGGTGTTCGGGAGGTGTTGGTGGTGACGAATCTCTATGGGGCGTACGATAACCTCCTGGTTCGCTTGGGAGGACGACCAACAATGTCGAGATCGTAGGTGATGATGGCGCGTGAGGGGTTCGAGGTGCCCACCGAACTCGTTGAGCTTGTTCGTTAGTTGAGTACCAAGCGTGTCTGACGTCGCTCCACCAGATGTCGTGGGTGACACTCTCGCTGTCGGTTGCGACGTATGAGGCACGGTCTGGGTTAAACCATGAGGACGAGGGTAGGGCCCGCTGTTGTTCCTCTGTGAGATCTATCTTGACTAGACCGGAGGGGGAACAGGGATGGGCTGCGAGTTCGATCCGGGGTTACGCCAACGTTGAATGGGTTCGTCGGCGAAGTTGATAACGAGGCGGTAGGAACCAAGCAAGATCACAAATGAGATTGTCGTCGAGGTTTGTACTCGTCTGGTTGCCCACATCCACGTCAGGTGCGTACTCCACCAAAGGCTAATTCGGAGAGCCAGGGTTGGGAAAAGTTGGTTGGAGTGTTTATGTAATACACAAACGTCCAAAAACATCTGGGCAGGGTTGAGGGTTTGTCGTTCAGGGGGTTTACACGTCAAGTCCTTCGAGGGGAGTGCTCCTCTAGACTGAGTGAAGGCGAGTCAGCAGCGACGGCATACGCTGGGGATGAGCCCGGGTGGGGTTCTGCTTTTATGTTAGGCGGGAGTCCGGGAGACGACTCGGACTAGGCAGGCCTCGGCTGACTGTCACTTGGGACGTGCTATACTCGAGCGGAAACTTGGGACACGCTGTACTCAGGCTAGGTCGTCACAGAGGTAAGAGGATTAATACAATGTACTCTACTACAGGAGGGGGATGCAGTCTCACCTAGGTCGTCACAGAGGTAAGAGGAAAAGCAGAACAGGTGTTCAGATGCGATTCCTCTTCCTTATATACAGTGATCACCTCGTGAGAACCGGTTGCCCTATTGTCTAAGATTACATAAAGGGAGTGGAAATGGAACAAATGAAGGTCATGTGAAAGGAGTGTGGGAAATGATTGAAAAGATGATTAATTATAATGAAAAGGAGCGGTTTTAAAAGGAAAGAAATGGTAAAAGGAAAATAAAAGAAAAGGTGAAAGTTCAAGTCCTGACAGGACCACGTCATTGACTTGAAACCCGACTTGAAACCTAGTGACTGCAAGATCTATCCGCTGACCCCAACGGAACAACAGTCACTAAAGGACTTCCTCGAAGAGAACTTGAAGTCAGGCCGCATACGAAAGTCAATCTCACCGATGGCGTTGCCTTTCTTCTTCATCAAGAAGGCCGACAAGTCCCTACGCCCGATTCAGGACTACCGTAAGCTTAACAATGGTACAATCAAGAACAAGTATCCTCTCCCCCTCATCGACAAACTTGTCGACAAGGTCAAAAAGGTGAAGTTCATCACCAAACTTGACCTCCAATGGGGATACTACAATGTCTGGATCCGTGAGGGCGACAAGTGGAAGGCAGCCTTTCACACGAATATGGGTCTCTTTGAACCGACGGTCATGTTCTTTGGTCTTTGCAACGCACCGGCGACATTCCAAGCCTTTGTCAACCACATCTTCAAGGGACTGATCTACAATAACCTGATCATCATCTATCTCGACGACATCCTCATTCTCTCGCAAACTCTTGAGGAACATATCGAGACGTCGAGGCGCATCCTTCAGATCTTGCAAGAGAACGGCCTGTACCTGAAGCCAGAAAAATGCGAGTTCGACACCAAGACCGTGAAATACCTCAGCCACATCATCGGCAATGGCGAAATCAGGGCTGACCCGGCAAAGACAGAGGTGATCGCAGACTGGCCAGTCCCACGAAACCTCAAACAACTGCAACAATTCCTCGGCATGGGCAACTGGCTGCGACAGTTCATCAAGGACTACAGCAAGGTAGTCCACCCACTGACCTCACTGATGGGCAAGAAGGACTGGGTATGGGAGACCAAACAGCAGGAAGTGTTCGAGGAGCTGAGACGACGTCTCTGCTCACCTCCAGTCCTGGCTATCACCAACGATGAGGGCCCTTTCCGTGTCGAGGTGGACTCGTCAAACTTTGCGCTTGGTGGTGTGTTGTTGCAGAAGCAGGAAGGCAAGTGGAGGGTGGTTGCCTACAGGTCAGAAGCACTCCTGCCCGTGGAACGAAACTACGAGATCTATGATAAGGAAATGCTCGCAATAGTTTCGGCGCTCAAGGAATGGCGACAATACCTCCTCGGCACCTGTCACAAGATTGAGATCTGGTCCGACCACGCAAACCTCACCTACTTCAAGTCAGTGCAGAAGCTGAGCTATTGTCAAGCTCGCTGGCGAACAGAGCTCGAGGAGTTCAACTTCTGCCTCAATGTTAGAACCTGAACTTTCACCTTTTCTTTATTTTCCTTTTTACCATTTCCTTTATTATATTCACCCTTTTCATTATATTTACCCATCTTACACAATCATTCCCACAACACCTTCATTCGTTCCATTCCGACCCTTTATGTAATATTAGATAATATAGTCTCATGGTCGTCGCTATATAAGGTCTCAGGAATTGCATGAACTCCTTGTTCTGCTTTTCCTCTTACCTCCGCGACGACCTAGGTGAGACTCGTCCCCCTTGTATTAGTTTAGTCTTGTATTAATCCTCTTACCTCCGCGACGACCTAGCCTGAGTACAGCGTGTCCCGAGTCCCCGCTCGAGTATAGCACGTCCCAGACGACAGTCAGCCGAGGCCTGCCCAGTCCGAGTCGTCTCCCGGACTCCCGCCTAACATAAAAGCAGAACCCCACCCAGGCTCATCCCCAGCGTACGTCGTCGCTGTCGACTTGCCTTCACTCGGTCTAGAGGAGTGCTCCCCTCGACGGACTTGACGTGTAAACCCCCTAAACGACAACCCTCAACCCTGCCCGGACGTTTCCAGACGTTCGTGTATTAAGTAATCCGACTTTCCCCGACCTTTACCGCATTTGGACGCCTACTCGACCTTGGAGGACCTGACGCCCTAATCGGGAAACCCTCTCCCACTCTGGCCCTCCGTCTTTCTCTTTGGTGGAGCACGCACCTGACGTGGACGTGGGTAACCAGACGAGTACAAACTTCGACGACAATCTCGTTTGTGATCTCACTCGGATCCTACCGCCTCGTCATCAACTTCGCTGACGAACCCGCTCAACGATGGCGTAACCCCGGTACCAACGCACACCCGATCCCTGTTCCTCCTCCATCGTCAACATAGATCTCGACGAGGAACAACGTCGTGCTCTCCCACCTCGTTCCTGGTACAACGAGGAACGCCGCTCCTGGTTCACGGTTACTCAAACAGGCGTTGAATACGTTATCTGGTGGCGTCCAGAGAAAGGACTCTGGTATTCGACGCTTGAAGGAGGAAGAAGATTAAAGTGGGCTCCTGCACCGATAGATCAGACAACCCCGATTTCACCATCGCTTTCGACGTCAACCATCCTCCCACCGATCCCAGGACCGTATAGAGAAGCGCGACGAGATTCATCACCACCGACCCCCCCTGAGCGACAAACGGACACGCCTAGAACAACAATGTCGACGGGAGGCTTCAGCACACAACAACTGGAGCAAATCGCGGCGATCGTAGCAGGCGCCTTCGCTCACCAAGCCGCAAACACCCCAGCGGGCCCTAGTGCCGCTGCTGTACCGAACATCGACGTCGCCCGACCACGTGAATTCACTGGTGGCGACAATTACCTCGACTTCAGACGTGAAGTCCTTCTTTTCGTATCCGCAAATCCAAATCGATACCCTACGTCAGAGAGTAAGATTTATGTAGCTCTCTCCTACCTGAAGGGTGGTAATGTGGCGACGTGGGCGCAGAACTACGTCGAGGAGTCGACAACGTCGGGAATCGTCACCTTCACCGACAGCTGGGAAAGATTCCAGGAACGACTCGACGCCTCGTTCGACGACCCGAATCGCAAGGAGAAAGCGCTGAAGGATTTCCGAGATAGGGTTCAGAAGGACCTAACTGCGGACGAGTTCTTCCAGAAGTTCGACGTGATCATTAAGCGCGCCGAGCTGAAAGACGACAGCGTCATCTGCGATCGCCTCAAGCGGGCGATGAACATCGAGGTGGTCCATGGAGTGCTAAGGTCGACGCCAGTCCCAACGAAATACGAGGATTGGAAGAACAAGGCGATCGAAATAGACCGTGGCGAACAGCAGATTCGCGCTATACAACGAGGACGCGCCTTTCTTCCCCCTCCTCGCCTACCACAACAAGCACCCCCAGCTCGCCGTCAGGTAGCGGCCCCTCACGTCGATAGACGTGACGTGACCGGCATCACCTTCGGAGGCGCTGGTCAGCCGATGGACGTCTCAATGAACGAGGCGCAACGACGACGCGCGTGCTGGATCTGTGGTGGTTTGGGTCACTTCAAGGACAAGTGCCCGCAAGCGAAACCGATCATCCAGCGCATGCTGGAACTGATGGCGCCAGGTGAACGTCGTGTCCTTGCCGACGAACTCGGAGCGATGAAAGAGTCAGCCTTCGAGGAAGTCGTAGACACTCGAAGATTGACTGTGGAGGACTATGTGGAAGAAGAAGACAATGACGAAGAGGTCGTCGACTCGCAGGGTTTTGCGAGTGGTCAGGCGTAGCCATCGGGGCGACTGGCCGAGAAGAACAAGGGACTTCGAATCCGGATTTGTTAAAATATAACCAACCGTCTGTACAACACGTAGATGCAAACGACGTCGATGGTTTTCTTGAGTATGAAGTCCCCACCGGTGTGAAAGGAAATGAAGAGTACGAGCAGCTGTTCATGAGAGGAACTGGCGGACGCCAGCTGGACCTTCTCCTGAACGTCGGACACAGCGTGGAAGGTGAAGTGAGGGAGGTAGACGCGCACGCGCTCGTAGATTCGGGATGTACGGGATCGTGCATTGACGTAAGGTTTGTTGAACGATACGGGCTGGAGACGAAGCGTTATATCCGACCCCTTGCGGTACTCAATGCTGACGGCACGCACAACGAAGCTGGGTTAATCGAGGAGTACGTTGACATTGAACTTACAATCGGTCACCATAAGGAACAGATTATCCTGGCGGTAACCTCACTGGCGTCGTCTAACATCTTCCTGGGATACGACTGGCTTCGACGGCACAACCCGGAGGTCGACTGGAAGACGGGTACGCTCGAATTTACTCGCTGCCCGAGCGAATGTGTGATCGAAAAGGAGCCTGTAGAGGACCTAGGCAAGGTGAAGGAGGTGGTAGAACAGATGAGGAGGGTGAGTGAGATGCGAGTGGACAAGGCGTCCTGGCCCGCATACCTCAACGACTACGCCGACGTTTTCAGTGAAAAGGGCTTTGAGAAGCTGCCGGAGCACCGACCCTGGGACCATGTCATCGACTTGAAGCCTGACTTCAAACCGAGCGACTGTAAGATCTACCCGCTCACGCCAACGGAGCAGCAGTCACTCAAGGACTTCCTTGATGAAAATCTAAAGTCGGGTCGCATTCGACGGTCGATATCGCCCATGGCATCACCCTTCTTCTTCATTAAGAAGGCCGACAAATCGCTACGCCCGATCCAGGATTATCGTAAGCTCAATGACGGTACGATCAAGAACAAGTATCCCCTCCCTCTCATCGACGAACTCGTCAACAAGGTCAAGAAAGCGAAGTACATCACTAAGCTTGACCTTCGCTGGGGATACTACAATATCCGGATCCGCAAGGGTGACGAGTGGAAGGCAGCTTTCCGCACGAACATGGGCCTCTTCGAACCAACGGTGATGTTCTTTGGTCTTTGCAACGCACCGGCCACTTTCCAAGCTTTTGTCAACCACATCTTCAAGGAACTGATCTACACAAACTTGATCATCGTATACCTCGACGACATACTGATCCTCTCAGAAACCATTGAGGAGCACATCGACACGTCGAGGCGCGTACTTCAGATCCTCCAGGAAAACGGCCTGTACTTGAAGCTGGAGAAGTGCGAATTCGATGCCAAGGTCGTTAAGTATCTCGGTCACATCATCGGCAACGGCGAGATCAAGGCTGACCCGGAAAAGACGGAGGCGATTGCGAACTGGCCGGTCCCACGAAACCTCAAGGAGCTACAACAGTTCCTCGGCATGGGAAACTGGCTGAGACGGTTTATTAAGGACTACAGCAAGGTGGTCCGGCCGTTGATGTCATTAACGGGCAAGAAGGACTGGGTATGGGAGACCGAACAGCAGGAAGCGTTCGAGGAGCTGAGACGACGTCTCTGCTCACCTCCAGTCCTAGCCATTGCCAACGACGAGGGCCCTTTCCGCGTAGAAGCGGACTCGTCAAACTTTGCGCTCGGCGGTGTGTTGTTGCAGAAGCAGGAAGGGAAGTGGAGGGTGATTGCCTACAGGTCAGAAGCGCTCGAACCGGCGGAACGAAACTACGAGATCTACGACAAAGAGATGCTCGCGATCGTTTCGGCGCTCAAGGAATGGCGGCAATATCTCCTCGGCGCTCGCCACAAGATCGAAATCTGGTCCGACCATGCCAACCTCACCTACTTCAGGTCGGTGCAGAAGCTGAGCTATCGTCAAGCTCGCTGGCGGACCGAACTTGAAGAATTCGACTTCCACCTCGAACACAAGTCGGGGAAGACGATGGGCAAGGCCGACCTACTATCGCGTATGGCGGGCTACGATCAGGGCAAGGATGACAATGACGGTGTCATTTTCATCAAAGAGAAGTGGCTGAACCGTGGGGTGGTCAGAACGTCGCGTGATGAAGTGTTGGACAGAGTGAGGGAAGCGCAGAGGGCGCAGGACGAGTCGGAGAGGCCGACGGGCATGACAGAGGTTGACGGATGGTGGCGGATGAAAGGCAAGGTGTACGTGCTGTCAACATTGAAGGAGGCCGTGTTGCGGGAGTGTCACGACTCGGTGCTAGCTGGTCATCTGGGAGCGTCGAAGACGGTAGAGCTCGTCCGTCGCGATTTCTGGTGGGCATCGATTTTCTCCGACGTCCGAGCATACGTCCGAGGATGCAACCGTTGTCAACGGACGAAGGCCTTAAGAACGTCGAGGTCGAGGCCACTTCATCCAAACGCAGTCCCCGAAGGTCCCTGGGAAATTGTTACGGTTGACCTAATCGGAGAGCTCCCAGACTCCAAGGGACACAACGCGATCTGCGTCTTCGTGGACAGATTCTCGAAGCAAATGCACGCGATCCCGACGACGACGAGGTTGTCAGCAGAAGGCATGGCTCAGTTGTACCGCGACCATGTCTTCCGCCTTCACGGACTACCGAAGAAGATCATCCATGACAGAGGCACGCAATTTGATGCGTCGATGATGAAGGAGCTGTACAAACTCCTGCACATCGAAGGCAACCCATCGACAGCGTACCATCCACAGACGGATGGTCAAATGGAACGTGTTAACCAAGAGCTCGAACAGTACCTTCGACTCTTCGTTAACCATCGACAATCAGACTGGAAAGACTGGCTCCCCCTCGCAGAGTTCGCATACAATAACCGCGAACACTCGGCGACTAAGATGTCCCCCTTCTATGCGAACACAGGACGTCACCCCTTGAGCTTTGACACGACGCGAACCTCATCTGCTAACATGTCAGCAGAAGAATTCGCGAAACACATCAAGGAGACTCATCGCGTCGCGAAGGACAATCTGGTCAAGGCAGCAGAGGATATGAAGCGCTACCATGACCGGACGGCAGGGACTTCAGTGGAATATAAGGCTGGAGACAAGGTCTTCCTCGACGGGTGGAATATAAGTACGGACTCGCCAACGAAGAAACTCGCAGACAAGTGGTACGGTCCATTCGACATCATCGACAAGGTGGGAGCAAGCGCGTACAAGCTCAAGCTCCCGAAGCGATGGAAAAAAGTCCACCCCGTCTTCAACGAAGCCCTGTTGAAACCCGCCGTCGAACCATCCTTTGAAAGCCAGAAGCAACCCCCGCCGCCGCTGCCAGACATCGTCGACAACGAGGAGGAATATGAACTCGAGGAAGTCCTAGACTCACGTCTGCACCGAAAGAAACTACAGTACCTTGTCAAGTGGGTCGGTTACAATGAACCGACATGGCAACCTGAGACGGACTTCGGCGAGAACGCGAAGGAGGCGATTGCTGAGTTCTACCTCAAACATCCCGGTGCACCGCGGAAACTCGACATCCCTCGTCAACGACTCCGTCCGCTCTTCGTCGACACTGAGCCTGACGACCGCGATCATGGTTGGTCGGGACGCCCAACCTTGAAGGGGGGGTAATGTTAGAACCTGAACTTTCACCTTTTCTTTATTTTCCTTTTTACCATTTCCTTTATTATATCCGTCCTTTTCATTATATTTACCCATCTTACACAATCATTCCCACAACACCTTCATTCGTTCCATTCCGACCCTTTATGTAATATTAGATAATATAGTCTCATGGTCGTCGCTATATAAGGTCTCAGGAATTGCATGAACTCCTTGTTCTGCTTTTCCTCTTACCTCCGCGACGACCTAGGTGAGACTCGTCCCCCTTGTATTAGTTTAGTCTTGTATTAATCCTCTTACCTCCGCGACGACCTAGCCTGAGTACAGCGTGTCCCGAGTCCCCGCTCGAGTATAGCACGTCCCAGACGACAGTCAGCCGAGGCCTGCCCAGTCCGAGTCGTCTCCCGGACTCCCGCCTAACACTCAAACACAAGTCAGGAAAGATGATGGGCAAAGCGGACCTGCTGTCACGCAAAGCGGGCTACGATGAGGGCAAGGATGACAACGACGGCATTGTGTTCATCAAGGAGAAGTGGTTGAATCGTGGAGTGGTGAGAACGTCGTGGGATGAAGTGTTGGAATGTGTGGGTGACGAGCAGAGGGCACAGGATGAGTCGGAGAGGCCGACGGGTATGACAGAGGTCGACGGGTTGTGGCGGATGAAGGGCAAGGTGTACGTGCCGTCGACGATGAAGGAAGCCGTGTTGCGGGAGTGCCACGACTCGGTTCTGGCTGGTCATCTGGGAGCTTCAAAGACAGTAGAGCTCGTCCGTCGCAATTTCTGGTGGGCGTCGATGTTCTCTGACGTCCGGGCGTACGTCCGAGGATGCGACCGTTGTCAACAGACGAAAGCCTCAAGAACATCGAGGTTGAGACTGCTTCATCCAAATGCGGTCCCTGAAGGTCCCTGGGAAATTGTTATGGTTGACCTGATTGGAGAGCTCTCAAACTCCAAGGGACACAACGCGATCTGCGTCCTCGTGGACAGGTTCTCAAAGCAGATGCACGTGATCCCGATGACGACAAAGTTGTCAGTGGAAGGTATGGCCCAGTTGTACCGCAACCACATCTTCCGCCTCCATGGCCTACCAAAAAAGATCATCCAGGACTGAGGCACACAGTTCGATGCATCAATGATGAGGGAGCTGTACAAACTCCTGCACATCGAAGGCAACCCGTTGACAGTGTACCATCCACAGACAGATGGTCAAACGGAATGCATTAACCAAGAGCTTGAACAATACCTTCGACTCTTCATTAATCATCGACAATCAGACTGGAAGGACTGGCTCCCCCTCGCAGAGTTGGCATACAACAACCGTGAACACTCGGCGACAAAAATGTCCCCCTTCTACGCAAATACAGGACGCCACCCTTTGAGCTTCGACACGACGCGAACCTCATCTGCTAACATGTCAGTGGAAGAATTCGCGAAGCACATCAAGGAGACTCATCGCGTCGCGAAGGACAATCTGGTCAAAGCGGCAGAAGACATGAGGCGCTACCATGACTGGACGGCAGGGACTTCAGTAGAATATAAAGCTGGGGACAAGGTCTTCCTTGATGGGCGGAATATAAGTATGGACTCGCCGACAAAGAAACTCGCAGACAAGTGGTATGGCCCCTTCGACATCGTCAGCAAGGTGAGAGCAAGCACGTACAAGCTCAAGCTCCCCAAGCGATGGAAGAAGGTCCACCCGGTCTTCAACGAGGCCCTGCTAAAGCCCACCGTCGAACCATCCTTCGAGAGCCAAAAACAACCACCACCACCGCCGCCTGACATCGTCGACAATGAGGAGGAGTACGAGATCGAGGAAGTTCTAGACTCGCGTCTGCACCGAGGGAAGCTACAATACCTTGTCAAGTGGGTTGGCTACAACGAACCGGCTTGGCAGCCCGAGATGGACTTTGGCGAGAACGCAAAGGAGGCGATTGCTGAATTCTATCGAAAACACCCCGGTGCCCCTCGAAAACTCGAAATCCCTCGTCAACGCCTCCATCCACACTTTGTCGACACTGAACCAGACGACCTCAATCTTGGTTGGTCGGGATGCCCAACCTTGAGGGGGGGGGGTAATGTTAGGACTTGAACTTTTACCTTTTCTTTTATTTTCCTTTTACCATTTCTTTTCTTTTAACCACTCCTTTTCATTATATTTAATCATCTTTTCAATCATTTCCCACACTCCCTCCACATGACCTTCATTCATTCCATTCCATTCGTTTATGTAACATTAGATAATATAAGGTCTCAGGAATCGCATGAACTCCTTGTTCTGCTTTTCCTCTTACCTCCACGACGACATAGGTGAGACTCGTCCCCCTTGTATTAGTTTAGACTTGTATTAATCCTCTTACCTCCGCGACAACCTAGTCTGAGTAAACCCGCCGCCCGAACTTCATGTTCAAGATACGGCCTGTCCCAGACAACGTCAGCGACACCGTCAGGTGCCACATGTTGAGGTTGCCTAGTCTGAGTTCCACCCAGACTTCCGCCTAACAGTGGGCAGAGGTCGAGCAACGTGGGAGAACAATAGTGGGCACCCTTCAGGCGACCGCCATGCCCACAGACACAAGAGCGAAGAGGGGAGGAGTCAAACACACGAGCGTCGCGGACGACGTTGTCAAGAGCAAGCAGTTGTGGATTCCAAAGAATACTGAGGTAAGGGACAATACAGGCAAACGAGCTTCCTATATACTCAGTGCCTGTGAGACCTAACTACTATAAGGAGGATGACGTTCCTGGGAAATGGAATATGATGGAACGTCGTGGAATGTTCTTACTAATGAGCGGACGACGTCGCCCGCGACCGCGTGCAAGGGTCACGCGATCGATAAGTGGGTGACGTCAGTGGAAGGAGCGACATTGGACGGAGTCCAGTGAGGATAGGGAGGGAAGGGACGTCGGAGAGGGTGAAGACAATGAAAGAAGGGAAATGGGAGAATGTGCACTTGGGATCCTAACAGATCACTGTCAGCGGACGAAAGCTCTAAGGACATCAAGGTCAAGGCCACTCCACTCGAACGCGATCCCTGAAGGTCCCTGGGAGATCGTTACAGTTGACCTCATCGGAGAACTCCCGGACTCGAAGGGGCATAACGCAATCTGCGTCTTTGTGGATAGATTCTCGAAACAGATGCACGTGATCCCAACAACGACAAAATTGTTAGTGGAAGGCATGGCCCATTTGTACCATGACCACATCTTCTGCCTCCACAGATTACTGAAGAAGATCATCCATGACCAAGGCACACAGTTCGATGCATCAATGATGAAGGAGCTGTACAAACTCCTACACATTGAAGGCAATCTGTTGATGGCATACCACCCACAGACGGATGGTCAGACAGAACACGTCAACCAAGAGCTTGAACAGTACCTTCAGCTCTTCGTCAACCATCAGCAATTGGACTGGAAGGACTGGCTCCCCCTCACAGAGTTCGCATACAACAACCACGAACACTTGGCAACAAAGATGTCCCCCTTCTACGTGAATACAGGACATCATCCCATGAGCTTCAACACAATGCGAACTTCATCCACTAACATGTCAGCGGAAGAATTCGTGAAGCACATCAAGGAGACTCATTATGTCATGAAGGACAACCTGGTCAAGGCAGCTGAGGACATGAAATGCTACCATGATCGGATGGCAGGAACTTCGGTGGAGTACAAGACTGGAGACAAGGTGTCAGCAACGGACTACGGGTACGCAAAAGGTAACCGGGTCACACAGAACTCAGTTGGAGGCAGAGGAGAGAGAGAGAGAGAGCAGTGAGCCAGGGGGGGCTGACACAGCGCAGAGGTAGGGGGCAGCTTCTGGACGTAGCCAGGTAGAATTGACCAGGTTGAAACTAAGAGATAAGTACAGGAGGACTACCTACTTATATACCCTACAGAGGCTGCGCACGGACCAGGGAATTAGCTACCACATAAAGATAGATGAAAGAACATTGTGGAACTTTGTAGAACAATAGTGTCATAGTATGTCAGCGAGTAGGGATAGTGTGAGAAAGAGCGTAATGAATAATGAGTAAGCAGGAATAAGCGTGATTAGTGACATTGGATAAGATAAGATGAGATTAGATATAATAAGATAAGGAAAAAATGATAAGAGAATAACATAATTAAAAAGTGTCCATGACATGACCCTCTCTTTCAAGGCGAGCGTCCCGATCGCCCATGTTCCCTACCCTGGAACTTACCGGCCCACCACTGTGCCACTCCTCTCAGTATCTCAGGCTCTGTCATCTCAAATACAGGTCAGAACTTCAGCTGCAACATCTCTAAGGTGTTGAGGGCACGAGGAGCACTGGGAGTCGATTTATGAAATTCGTCAATGGCCTTTTGAGAGTTCGTCAAATTCTCAATTGGCTCCCAGGTGCGTTCTTCGTTCAGATACCCTTTCCAATGTACGAGGTATTTGAGCTTTCCTCACACCAGTTTGGAGTCGACAACCTTTTCGACCTCATATTCCAGCACATCATCAACAATCTCGGGCGGGGGTGGAGGATCTCGCTTCTGCGATGTATACTGTGGCTCGTGGTATGGGGAGAGGAGCACTTCATTGAAAACTGGATAGACTTTCTTCCATGTACGTGGAAGTTTAAGCCTGTATGCTGACGTGCCGATTTTCTTTTCAACGATGAAAGGCCCATAGTGTTTATCCCCCAGCTTCTTCATAGGACGGTCTGTCTTTAAGTGAGTTCCTTTGAGCATGACCCTATCCCCAGGTTTATACTCGATGGATTCTCCCTTTGTCCTGTCATAGAAGCGTTTCATGGTTTCGGCCGCATGCCTTAACGCTGATTCAGTTTCCTCCCTGATCTTGGCCATCCGGTCAGCAAACTGTTTAGCGGACTCGTTGGTCAATTCGCGTCTAGGATTTGTGCCCTTGTACGGGTGTCTCCCATGGTTGACAAAAAAGGGTGACGCTCCTGTCGACATCTGTTTCTTGTTGTTATACGCGAATTCTGCTAGCGCAAGCCATTCTGCCCAGTCTGACTGATGGTGGTTAACGAAGAGACGGAGGTACTGTTCTATCTCTTGGTTTATCCATTCTGTCTGACCATCTGTCTGTGGGTGATATGCTGTTGATGGATTTCCCTCGATGCCCAGTAATCGGTATAGTTCATTCATGAACTTGGACTCAAACTGTGATCCTCTGTCATGAATAAACTTTCGTGGTATGCCATGCAGTCTGAAGACGTGATCTCGGTAGAGCCTCGCCATTCCTTCTGACGTTATGCTCATGGAGGTAGGGATGGCATGCACCTGTTTACTGAACCTGTCAACGAAGACACAGATCGCGTTATGCCCATTGGACTCAGGGAGTTCACCGATCAGGTCTGCCGTGATGATTTCCCAAGGACTTTTCAGGATCTCGTTCGGGTTCAGAGGGTTATGCGGTTTCACTCTGTGCGCCTTGGTACGTTGGCACGCATCGCATCCCTCGATATACATTCGAACATCTCATTGGATTCCGGGCCACCAGTAGTTGCGTGTGATCAACTCATGGGTCTTATAGCATCCCGGATGTCCTGCGAGTGTACTGTCATGATGGTTTCGAATGATGTCTTCCCGGAGTTTGCGGTCTTTTGGCATGTAGATCCTGCCTTTCCATGTCAACAACCCTTCTTCCTCTTCATCCCACTCTCGCTCCTTCCTTCCTAACGCCTTCACAACTGCCCTGTCCCTGTTGTTTCGTACCCTTTTGATTCGTTTGACAAAGTCTGCATCTAGTGCTTCTAGCAGTGTTGCGTTTACAAATAAGTCTGGCTTGAGCAAAATGATGTCAATATTGTCGTTCTCCCCCCTCTCATGGTCCGCTCGTCTCGAGAGGAGGTCAGCCTTTGTCATCAGGGCACCTGGTTTATGAAACAGTTTGAAGTCATAGTCTGCTAACTCCTGTAGCCATCTCGCTTGTCGGTGGTTAATCTTCTGGGGTTTTCAGAAATATTGGAGGTTGAGGTGATCCGACCAGATTTCGATGGTTTTTGTTGCTCCCAGAAGATATTGTCACCAGTCATCCAGCGCACACATGATCGCAAACATTTCTTTGTCGTAGATTTCATAATTGCGCTCTGCTTGGCTAAGCGCTTGCGATCGGTATGCAATTGGATGCCACTTTCCATCAATGAATTGGGACAGAATGGCGCCGTTAGCAAAATGCGACGAATCGGCCTCCACCCGAAATTGACCGTCATCAGCAGGTACTGCAAGTACAGGCTCCTCACAGAGCTTCTGCTTCAGACATTCAAAGGCCTCTTGTTGCTCCACCTCCCACTTCCACTCTACATCTCCGGTCAACACTGTTAGGGGCTTCACATAGTGACTGAACGCTAGGATAAAGCGGCGGTAGTAGTTGCAGAACCCAAGGAAAGACTGTAGTTCTTTCTTGTTCTTAGGAACTGGCCAATCTTTTACGCCTGCCACTTTTGCGGGATCCATGCGAATCTGTCCATTGCTGAGGATATGCCCGAGATAGTTCACAGTTTCTTGGGTGAAGCTGCACTTTTCCGGCTTTAAGAACAGCTTGTTTGCTCGTAACACTTCCAGGACTTGTCGGACGAGTTTGTCATGATGTTCGCGGGTTCGTGCGAAGATCAGAATGTCATCCATGTAGACTATGACGTGTCCATCATTGACGAGTTCTCGGAAGATTTCGTTCATAAATCCTTGGAAGGTTGCCGGTGAATTTGTGAGCCCAAAAAACATGACCATTGGTTCGAATAGACCGCGGTTTGTCCTGAAGGCAGCTTTGTACTCATCGCCCTCTCGAATCTGAATGTTATTGTAACCCCAGCGTATGTCAAGCTTTGTAAAGAATTTCGCCTGCTTTGTCTTGTCAATGAGCTCTTGGATTAGAGGTAACGGGTATTTGTTCTTAACTGTCATGTCATTGAGTTTGCGATAATCCTGTACGGGGCGAAGCTTGCCATCCTTCTTTTTGATGAAGAAAAAGGGGGATGCCATCTCGGATTGAGAGTTACGAATGCGGCCAGTTCTCAGGTTTTCGGTGAGGAATTCGTCCAGTGCCACCTGTTCTGATGGACTGAGTGGGTAGATTTTACAGTCAGAGAGTTTTGAGCCCGGTTTAAGTTCAATAGCATGATCCCAAGGGTGTCTCTCTGGTAACTGATCAAATTCCTGTTCGCTGAAGACGTCCGCAAATTCTTTGACATAGTCTGGGACCTCCTCAAGTGCCTGTTGCCTGACCTTCAGCGTCTTCCTCGGATCGGACTTAATGTATCCATCCCAATCGAAGAGGAAGAGCTGATCGCCGTCTTCAAGTTCCACCAGATCAAGGTTTTCGTCGGGGTCTGCATCAATGTCCTCTAGACTACAGATATAGCCGCATACATTGGGGCATCGATCAAATTCGATCGTGGATTTCTGCCAGTCGATGTTGGGATTGTGCAGCTTTAACCATTCATGTCCGATGAACACATCTGTTTTTCCTAGATCTGTGACTGTGAAGTGGATGCGCTCTGAATGATCCTTTATTGTCATGCGCATTTCCACAAACTCTGTGATTGAGCTGTCCTTGTTGAGCGTGCCATCTGCATTATAGACTCGGATTGGGATGGGTGTCTTTCTTGTCTTGATCTGATGCTTTTCAACGAAGGATCAGTTGATACACAAGCCAGTGCAGCCACTGTCCAGTAGTGCATCTACCTTGAACTGGTTACCGGTGTCGGTCGTTTGGAGGAGAATCGGTACTATGAGCTGTTGTCCCCGAGACCCTCTTACGAACCGTTTCGGACCCCTCAGGTCCCTAACAGCTGCCACGGCATCTGATTCTTCTAGCGCAATGATTTGACGCACCGTCTCTTCATTCGCTTCAGCATGCCTCTGCTGTTTCATCCACACTCGGAGAGTCGTCAAAGCACTTTCAAGTTTATCCTCTTTGAGACGCCGTACAACCCATGGTGCCGTAAAGGGGACAGGGCGATTTCTCTGGGATTTCCTCTCAGCTTGTTTCGACGAGTTTTCATTTTTCACGGATTTCGGTTCAGTTCCGGCCAAGGAAGAAATAGAATTAAAAGATTTGGAATAGGGTTTTACATGATTTTCAGACACAGGAAAAGAGCGAAATGATGAGACAGAAGTGTCGTCATAAGTAGGCGTATCTATACTACTAACTACTGGTACAGGGTCAGAAGGAATATTTTTGCGAATGACATTGTTTTTTACATTTTTTTGTGTTTTATCTAAATTATCTACAGAGTCCATAGAATTATCAAAAATGGCCGTTTGGAAAACCAAAACTGAACCTATCCCAGTCAGTGCTGTGTTCACTGCTGGGGTTCCGCAAAATCCAACTCCTGCTCAAAGAGCGCCTCCTCTTCTTCCTCCGCAAAGTCTGACTCCTTGAGTGTCGCGGTCTCGTCTGCCCAGACTTTTCTCTCTTGTGGCTCCATCCCCATCAACACAGCCCTTATCACTTCCTTTCTCTTTGGGCAATTCACCTTTCGGTGTCCCTGCCCTCCACAGTAATAGCAGGCACCTGATCGCCTTAATTCTTCTAGCGACACATCCATCAGCTTCCCCATGCCTCCGTATGTGACTCCGGTGGCGTCGCGCCTTTCAGGGATTCTAGGTGCGAATGTCTGGGTGGGTTTCGGTGGGGGTACCTGAGGTCTGGATGGGGCAGCTCGCATTTGTTTGATGGCCTTCATCTGCCGTCTGGCATTGTCAAATCGAATGGCTTTTTCTTGCCAACCTTTGTATGTGGTTGGGACTGTGTCACTCATTTCGATCCGATATACGATCTCCCTGTCCAAGGCTTTCATCAGCTTGTGGATGAGGGTGTCGTCGTTTTTGGCGTCATCGTTGTATCCTGCTGCGCGGCAATAGATATCGAACTGCTGGAAGAATTGGTCGGCCGTGATATCCTGAGTGTGCTTCCAGCTGTCCAATTTTTGCATGGCGTTCATGCATTCATTTGGGTCCCCAAACGCTTTCTCTAGTTGTTCGTTGAACTTCTGGCGACTGATGAGCGAGAAGATTAGGTAGCCGTCCATCTTGATGCTTTCCAAGAAGTTCTGGGCCCAGAGTGTGGCTGATCCTTCCGTCTTGAATGATAACACGAAAAGGAAGTAGTCCTTATCGTTCACAAAGTCCCCTGCGTTTGCTTCGACGTAGAGGGTGATGGCACACTCGAACTTCTTATAGCCTCGCCATTAAATGCCTTGGGTTTGGTGATGTGTCTTCCTCCATTGCTGTTCGTTGTTTGGGGAGAGGGGACGGGTGCTGCTGAGGCTTCTGGCTTGGGGGTTGCCAATAGTCCCAGGCCATGCAGCATGTTGATGATTTCCTGCATCATCACATTTGAAATTGCCGGAGCTCCTGTCGCTGGTGCGGCGGGAGTTTGGGGTTCCGACATTACGGGCAATGGTGCTGGCGATGGGTGGGGTGGTTGGTGGGCTCCTAGCTCGTCGTCTAGGCGTACTAGATCATCGTCGGTTAACGGTGGTAGTTGTGTGAGGACAGCGTCGGCAGTGTCTTCGGGTGGTGTATTCCAACGCTGTACTGCTGATCCAGACGGTCAGGCGTACGGGTGTGGAGCCAGCTCAAGTCAGAAACAACACTGTCAGCTGGCAGGTGGTGCGGACGCCTGCGGATCTGACTGAGCGCTGTAACAAAGCTCCGGATGTGGTGGTCGACTTTCACTTGCTGATCAAACCCGGATCTTCCTCTGTGAAGACTCCAACGGGCGCCAAGGGACCTTTCCGAAGATCACCCCCAAGGCCTGGTAGCTACTCTCGAGTGGGTCGGACTCAATGTTACCCCCTCTCAAATGAGCGCTGGTTGATCAAATAGAAAGAGGACGGCGGGTTATGAAACGAGTGAGTTTAGTAATGAGAGTAAATGGTTAACGACATATCGGCCTGATCGATGCACGTGAGATCGGTATGAGAATGGGTGTGGGTCGAAGCGATTGTAGTCGGGGTCGTAGTCCAAGTCGTCGGACGCGTCGGATAAGAATGTTGTTTTATAGTTTGGGGTTGCGGACGGGTAGTGGTCGGTTTTGAGGTACTTGCACGATGTAAGGGTTGAGTGTAATGATGATGGATAAGAGGAAGAGGTCGAGTGTGAAGGTGATGGTAGGTGTGCA
Source organism: Porodaedalea pini (assembly GCA_002794775.1). Classification (NCBI taxonomy): domain Eukaryota; kingdom Fungi; phylum Basidiomycota; class Agaricomycetes; order Hymenochaetales; family Hymenochaetaceae; genus Porodaedalea; species Porodaedalea pini. The sequence continues at coordinate 206,520 of NBAY01000055.1, read as the reverse complement.
GGTAAGATGGTAGAACGTGGCACAATAAAGAGATTGGTGTCGGTAAGAGACGCGAACGTTCAGAGCCAGTTTAGCAGTGGTGACTGAGAAGTGCGCAAGGCGGTAAGGAGGGCAGTTTCGACCTTGTGTCAGCGACGGACTACGGGTACGCAAAAGGTAACCGGGTTGCGCAGAACTCAGTTGGAGGCAGAGGAGAGAGAGAGAGAGAGCAGTGAGCCAGGGGGGGCTGACACAGCGCAGAGGTAGGGGGCAGCTTCTGGACGTAGCCAGGTAGAATTGACCAGGTCGAAACTAAGAGATAAGTACAGGAGGACTACCTACTTATATACCCTACAGAGGCTGCGCACGGACCAGGGAATTAGCTACCACATAAAGATAGATGAAAGAACATTGTGGAACTTTGTAGAACAATAGTGTCATAGTATGTCAGCGAGTAGGGATAGTGTGAGAAAGAGCGTAATGAATAATGAGTAAGCAGGAATAAGCGTGATTAGTGACATTGGATAAGATAAGATGAGATTAGATATAATAAGATAAGGAAAAAATGATAAGAGAATAACATAATTAAAAAGTGTCCATGACACAAGGTCTTCCTCGATGGGTGAAACATCAGCACAGATTCGCCAACGAAGAAGCTAGCCGACAAGTGGTAAGGTAGATGAAAGTTAAACTCGACAAGCCATTGTCATGTCACTGTCACAAACCTGAACCCTGAGCCTTTCCCCATTTGGAATGATCGGCGGCCAAAATTTGGCCAGGAGAAAAAGTCGGTTCATGGGACCTTGGATTATTTTTCAACAAGGAAGCAGGCATGTTTTCTGTGCCCTTCTACAATATTCTAAATGTGATCACAACATAGTTAGAGGCTCTGAAGACCTCCAAAATAAACTTACTATATGTGGTTTATGACTAACACATTCGGTTAAATGATGACATAATAAATTTCCATATTTAGAATGATCGGTGCAGCCAAAAGTGAGATTCAAAAAGTTCAAATTTTTCTCAAAAGCATGGAAATGGTATGTACACAATCCTGGGGTGTCTAGGAAAAATAAACTTTTTTGCCTTACTAGTCCCCCAATATTTGATAATTAAAAAATCTAAGACCATAGAGTTGTAGCTATGGACATCCTCTAGACTTCTGTGGAGACAAGATATGCATTTGATCCATTGTGTTGAGGGAGTATGCTCATCATTGTGAGCAGCCGGTGTAGATCCTGTGTATGGGTTGTTTAGGATCAGTAGTTCATTTGGGGACGTGTTTCCGTTGAGTTTTGCAGTAAATATATGCTCAGTATGAGCATGGGAAAAACCCGGTACACGTCGGTATGCATTGGTATGTGTCGGTACGTGTCAATACTGTAAAGTGCTCCAGACCTGAAGTGAGTGTCGGTGCAGAGCTGGAACGAGTGGGATATCAACTCCGGTATGAGACAATAGCAATAGCAGAGATGAGAAGGAGAACGAGACAAGAGATGAGACTGAAGACAAGGTTGCCACAAAACTAACTGTTGCGGAGACTGACTGCACGCACGGAAGCTGCCCTATCTGAGGGGAACTCTGTGGTAGTATTTTCCTCCCTTGCTACCTACGACAGGGAAGTCCCTAAATACAAGGTGCAAGAGATCTATCTACAGGAAAATTATTCCAAAGTGAGTATAATGTGCATACCGGGTGAAACATAGAGCGTCGGAGAGAAAACATTTGGAATGTAAGAGAAACATAGAAATTCAAAAGAAAACCTGTCCATGCGACAACTTCCCCATTTGCATCAGTCCATCATCCGGTCATATTGCAGCTCCACCAGAACTGAGATCCTCCAATCGATGAGTCGTCACCCATCATCGGGCAGATCTCCGGTACACATCCCAACTGACTCCGATGACATAAGCTTTCTGGTACGTCCCGAATTGCCAGGGGGATCTTCCTAGTGATCTGCTGATGTGATGTTGGGCAAATCGTCCTGTGTCCAGTATGTGTCGGGCAAACCATTCTGAGTCCAGTACATGTCAATACTTGTTGGAACATGTGACGGATGGCCTCTAGAGGGATCTGCAGTGGTTGGCCACTCGTCGGAACTCTACAATGTGCCATCGACAATGAAGGAGACTGTATTGCGGGAATGTCACGACTCGGTACTGTTAGGACTTGAACCTTCACCTTTTCTTTTATTTTCCTTTTACCATTTCTTTTCTTTTAACCACTCCTTTTCATTATATTTAATCGTCTTTTCAATCATTTCCCACACTCCCTCCACATGACCTTCATTCGTTCCATTCCGTTCGTTTATGTAACTTTAGATAATATAGTCTCATGGTCGCTGCTATATAAGGTCTCAGGAATCGCATGAACTCCTTGTTCTGCTTTTCCTCTTACCTCCGCGATGACTTAGGTGAGACTCGTCCCCCTTGTATTAGTTTAGTCTTGTATTAATCCTCTTACATCCGCGACGACCTAGTCTGAGTAAACCCGCTGCCCGAACTTCGTGTTCGAGATATGGCCTGTCCCAGACAACGTCAGCATCACCGTCAGGTGCCACATGTTGAGGTTGCCTAGTCTGAGTTCCACCCAGACTTCCACCTAACATAAAAGCAGAACCCCACCCAGGCTCATCCCCAGCGTACGTCATCGCTGTCGACTCGCCTTCACTCAGTCTAGAGGAGCATTCCCCTCGATGGACTTGACATGTAAACCCCCTAAACAACAACCCTCAACCCTGCCGGACGTTTTCGGATGTTCGTGTATTACATAAAACTGACCTTTCCCGACCCTGGCTCTCTGCATCTCCCTTTGGTGGAGGAGCCACTTAACTTGGACATGGGTGACGTTGCGTGTGCAGTTGTCAACATCGTTGTCGATTGTTATCTCTGCCGCGTCTTTCCGTCTCATCATCAACTTCGCCGATAAACCCATCCAACGTTGGCATAACCCCGGATCAAACGCACAACCGATCCCTATTCCCCCACCATCGGCAACATAGATCTTGCTGAGGAACAGCGCCTTGCCCTCCCACCCCGCTCCTGGTATAATGAGGAACGTTGTTCCTGGTGCACCGTCACTCAAGCGGGCGTAGAGTATATCATCTGGTGGTGTGCCGAAAAGGGACTCTGGTATTTGACGTTAGAAGGAGGAAGAAGACTGAAGTGGTCCCTCTCATCCGAACCTACAAACCCGACTTCACCGTCGCTTTCGACCTCGACCATTCTTCCACCCATCCTGGGACCATACCAAGAAACCCGACAAGACTCCTTGCTGCCGACCCCCCCTGAACCCGTAACACCTGCACCTATGATGTCGACGGGAGCCTTCAGCCAGCAACAGCTGGGACAAATTGCGGCAATCGTCGCAGGAGCGTTCACTCACCAAGCAGCCCAAACCCCAGCAGGCGCTGGCCAAGGTAACGCCCCCACCCCCAACATTGACGTCGCCCGGCCACGTGAATTCACTGGCGGCGACGACTACCTGGACTTCAAACATGAGGTCCTCCTCTTTGTCTCGGCAAACCCAAGCCGGTACCCGACGTCGGAAAGTAAGATCTACGTTGCTCTCTCCTACCTAAAGGGTGGCAATGCCGTGACATGGGCACAAAACTACGTGGAGGAGTCAACAACAGCGGGCATCGTGACCTTCACCGACAGTTGGACGAGGTTCCAAGAGCGCCTAGATGCCTCGTTTCGATGACCCGAACCAGAAGGAAAAAGCGCTAGCGGAATTCTGAACCAAGGTTCAGAAGGACCTCACCGCCGACGAGTTTTTCCAGAAGCTCGACGTCATCATCACTAGAGCTGGGCTGACGGACGACAGCATCATCTGCGACCGCCTGAAGCGTGTGATGAACATCGAGGTGGTCCATGGAGTACTAAGGTCGATGCCAGTCCCAATGACGTACGACGACTGGAAGAAGAAGGCCATCGAGATCGATCGTGGTGAGCAGGAGATCCATGCAATCCAGCGAGGTCGTGCATTTCCACTCCCACCGCGCCAGCAACCGCAGCAGGCACCCTCGGCCTGTCGTCAGATTGCAGCCCCCCACGCCGACAAACATGACGCGACTGGCATCACTTTCGGAGGTGCCGGCCAGCTGATGGACGTCTCAATGAACGAGGCGCAACGACAAAGGGCATGTTGGATTTGTGGCAAGCTGGGCCACTTTAAGGACGTGTGCCCGCAAGGAAGAATGATCGTGCAGCGTATGCTGCAGATGATGGCACCAGGCGAGTGTTGCCTTCTTGCCAACGAGCTGGGCGCAATGAAGGAATCAGCCTTCGAGGAAGTCGTAGACACTCGGAGGACAACAGTGGAGGACTATGTAGAAGAAGACGGCGATGACGAAGAGGTCATCGACTTGCAGGATTTTGCGAGTGGTCAGGTGTAGCCATTGGGGCAGCTGACCGAGAAGAACAAGGGGCTTCGAATCCAGACTCAATAAAATATAACCAACCGTCTGTACAATACCTAGATGCAAACGAACATCGATGGTTTTCTTGATTACTAAGTCCCCACCGGTGTGAATGAAAAGGATGAGTGTGAGCAACTGTTCATGAGGGGAACTGGTGGACGCCAGCTGGACCTCCTCCTGAAATGTTGGACACAGTGTAGTCGGGTGAAGTGAGAGAGGTAGATGCGCATGCTCTCCTTGACTCAGGGTGCACAGGATCATGCATCGACATGAGGTTCGTAGAAAGATATGGGTTGGAGACCAAGCGCTACATCAGACCCCTCACGGTGCTCAATGCGGATGGCATGCACAACAAAGCCGGTTTGATCGAGAGATACGTCGACATTGAGCTAATGATCGGACATCACAAGGAAAGGATCATCCTTGCAGTGACGTCCCTAGCATCGTTGAACATCTTCCTTGGCTACGACTGGCTTCGATGTCACAACCTGGAGGTCGACTGGAAAACGGGTTCAATTGAATTCACCCGCTGTCCAGAGGAATGTGTGATTGAGAAGGAGGCTGTGGAAGAGATGAGGAGGGTGTGAGAAGTGCGAATGGACAAGGCGTCCTGGCCCGCATACCTCAACGACTACGCGACGTCTTCAGTGAGAAGGGATTCGAGAAGCTACCGGAACACCACCCCTGGGACCACGTCATCGACCTGAAACCCGACTTCAAACCTAGCGACTGCAAGATCTATCTGCTGACACCAACAGAACAACAGTCGCTAAAGGACTTCCTCGAAGAGAACCTGAAGTCAGGCCGCATACGAAAGTTGATCTCACCGATGGCGTCGCCCTTCTTTTTCATCAAGAAGGCCGACAAGTCCCTACGCCCGATTCAGGACTACCGCAAACTCAATGACGGTACAATCAAGAACAAGTATCCTCTCCCCCTCATTGATGAACTTGTCGACAAGGTCAAGAAGGTGAAGTTCATCACCAAACTTGACCTCCGATGGGGATACTACAACGTCCGGATCCGTGAGGGCAATGAGTGGAAGGCAGCCTTTCACACAAATATGGGTCTCTTTGAACCGACGGTCATGTTCTTTGGTCTTTGCAATGCACCGGCGACATTCCAAGCCTTCATCAACCACATCTTCAAGGGACTGATCTACAATAACCTGATCATCATCTATCTCGACGACATCCTCATCCTTTCACAAACTCTTGAGGAACATATCGAGACGTCGAGGCGCATCCTTCAGATCTTGCAAGAGAACGGCCTGTACCTGAAGCCAGAAAAATGCGAGTTCGACACCAAGACTGTGAAATACCTCAGCCACATCATCGGCAACGGCGAGATCAAGGCTGACCCAGCAAAGACAGAGGCGATTGCGGACTGGCCTGTCCCGCAAAACGTTAAACAACTGCAGCAATTCCTCGGCATGGGCAACTGGCTGCGACGGTTCATCAAGGACTACAGCAAGGTAGTCCACCCACTGACCTCACTGATGGGCAAGAAGGACTGGGTATGGGAGACCAAACAGCAGGAAGTGTTCGAGGAGCTGAGACGACGTCTCTGCTCACCTCCAGTCCTGGCTATCACCAACGATGAGGGCCCTTTCCGCGTCGAGGCGGACTCGTCGAACTTTGTGCTTGGTGGCGTGTTGTTGCAGAAGCAGGAAGGCAAGTGGAGGGTGGTTGCCTTCAGGTCAGAAGTACTCCTGCCCGCGGAATGAAACTACGAGATCTACGATAAGGAGATGCTCGCAATAGTTTCGGCGCTCAAGGAGTGGCGACAATACCTCCTCGGCGCCCGTCACAAGATTGAGATCTGGTCCGACCACGCAAACCTCACCTACTTCAAGTCGGTGCAGAAGCTGAGCTATCGTCAAGCTCGCTGGTGGACCGAACTCGAAGAATTCAACTTCCACCTCGAACACAAGTCGGGGAAGACGATGGGCAAGGCTGACCTACTATCACACAAGGCTGGATACGACCAAGGCAAGGATGACAACGAGGGCCTTGTGGTCATCAAGGAGAAGTGGTTGAACCACGGGGTGGTGCGAACGTTGCGGGATGAGGTGTTGGAATGAGTGGGTGACGCGCAGAGGGCGCAAGACAAGTCGGAGAGGCCAACGGGTATGACGAAAGTCGACGGGTTGTGGCAGATGAAAGGCAAGGGGTACGTGCCATCAACAATGAAGGAGGCCGTATTGCGGGAATGTCATGACTTGGTACTGGCTGTCCACCCAGGAGCGTCGAAAATGGTGGAGCTTGTCCGTCGAGACTTCTGGTGGACGTCGATGTTCTCTGATGTCTGAGTGTATGTCCGAGGGTGTGATCGCTGTCAGTGAACAAAGGCTCTGAGGGTGTCGAGGTCAAGGTCACTCCACCCAAACACAGTCCCTGAAGGCCCCTGGGAAATTGTCATGGTCGACCTCATTGGAGAACTCCTGGACTCCAAGGGACACAACACGATCTGCATCTTCATTGATAGATTCTCGAAACAGATGCACGCGATCCTGACGACGACAAAGTTGTCAGTGGAAGGCATGGCTCAGCTATACTACGACCACGTCTTCCGTCTCCACAGCTTGCCGAAGAAGATCATCCATGACCGAGGCACGCAGTTCGACGCATTGATGATGAAGGAACTGTACAAACTCCTACACATTGAAGGCAACCCATCGACAGCATATCACCCACAAACAGATGGTCAAACAGAACGCGTTAACCAGGAGCTTGAACAGTACCTTCAACTCTTCATTAACCGCTGCCAATCAGATTGGAAGGACTGGCTCCCCCTCGTGGAGTTCGTGTACAACAACCGCGAACACTCGGCAACAAAAATGTCCCCCTTCTATGCGAACACAGGACGTCACCCCTTGAGCTTTGACACAACACGAACCTCGTCTGCTAACATGTCGGTGGAAGAATTCATGAAGCACATCAAGGAGACTCATCATGTTGCAAAGGACAACCTGGTCAAGGCGGCGGACGACATGAAGCGCTACCATGACAGGACAGCAGGAACTTCGGTAAAGTACGAGGCTGGAGACAAGGTTTTCCTTGGCGGGCGAAACATCAGCACAGATTTGCTGATGAAGAAACTTGCTGACAAATGGTATGGTCCCTTCGAGATCGTCGACAAGGTAGGAGCTAGCGCGTACAAGCTCAAGCTCCCCAAGCGATGGAAGAAGGTCCACCCGGTCTTCAACGAAGCCCTGCTAAAGCCCGCTGTCGAACCATCCTTCGAGAGCCAAAAACAACCACCACCACTGCCACCTGACATCGTCGACAATGAGGAGGAGTACGAGATTGAGGAAGTTCTAGACTCGCGTCTGCACCGAGGAAAGCTACAGTACCTCGTCAAGTGGGTTGGCTACAACAAACCAACTTGGCAGCCCGAGATGGACTTTGGCGAGAACGCAAAGGAGGCAATCGCTGAATTCTATCAAAAACTCCCTGGCACCCCTCAAAAACTCAACATTCCTCGCCAATGACTCCGCCCATGCTTCGTCAACACCAAACCAGACGACCTCGATCTTGGTTGGTCGGGACACCCAACCTTGAGGAGGGGGTAATGTTAGGACTTGAACCTTCACCTTTTCTTTTATTTTCCTTTTACCATTTCTTTTCTTTTAACCACTCCTTTTCATTATATTTAATCATCTTTTCAATCATTTCCCACACTCCCTCCACATGACCTTCATTTGTTCCATTCCGTTCGTTTATGTAACATTAGATAATATAGTCTCACGGTTGTCACTATATAAGGTCTCAGGAATCGCATGAACTCCTTGTTCTGCTTTTCCTCTTACCTCCACGACGACATAGGTGAGACTCGTCCCCCTTGTATTAGTTTAGTCTTGTATTAATCCTCTTACCTCCACGACGACCTAGTCTGAGTAAACCCACCGCCCGAACTTCGTGTTCGAGATACGGCCTGTCCCAGACAACGTCACGTCACCGTCAGGTGCCGCACGTTGAGGTTGCCTAGTCTGAGTTCCACCCAGACTTCCGCCTAACAGGTACTAGCTGGACATCCAGGAGTGTCGAAGACAGTAGAACTGGTCAGGCGAGACTTCTGGTGGATGTTGATGTTCTCTGACATCTGAACGTACGTCTGAGGATGTGATCGCTGTCAGCGAACGAAAGCTCTGATGATGTCGAGGTCAAGACTGCTCCATCCAAATGCAATCCCCAAAGGCCCTTGGGAAACCATCACAGTCAATCTCATCAGAGAGCTCCCTGACTCAAAGGGACACAATGCCATCTGCATCTTCATGGACAGATTCTTGAAGCAGATGCACGCGATCCCAATGACAACAAAACTGTCAGCAGAAGGAATGGCTCAACTGTACCGTGACCACGTCTTCCGCCTCCATGGCCTGCCGAAGAAGATCATCCACGACCAAGGCACGCAGTTCGACGCGTTGATGATGAAGGAGCTATACAAACTCCTGCACATTGAAGGTAACCTGTCAATGGCATATCATCCGCAGACAGATGGCCAAACGGAACACGTTAACCAGGAGCTCAAACAGTACCTTTGACTCTTTGTTAACCATTGGCAATCGGACTGGAATGACTGGCTCCCCCTTGCAGAGTTCGCATACAACAACTGTGAACACTCAGCGACAAAAATGTCCCCCTTCTATGCGAATACAGGATGTCATCCTCTGAGCTTCGACACAATGCAAACTTCATCAGCTAACATGTCAGCGGAAGAATTTGCGAAGCACATCAAGGAAACTCATCGCGTCGCAAAGGACAATCTGGTCAAGGTAGTGGAGGACATGAAGCGCTACCATGACCGGTGAAAGGTGACTGTACGGGTCTACAGGCAGACTTGGACCTGGTTGAGTTCGGCCACTGGGGGTTCACTCTAATGTGTCTGATGGAGGGGATAGTGTCAGGAAGTGTGGGGAAGTGTAATAGAATACTCGGGGCTAGGTGTCGACTCGAGGACGCGAGTACAAAGGACGACCTGCAAAACGTGCCTAAATGCAGTCGGAGAACAAAGAGCGACTACGATCTTGACAACCCGGGCTCGGAAACTCGCCAGTGAAGACAGGAATCGATACTATTCGTCGAGAAGATTCCGAATCTGAAAAGATCTCGAGACGCGATGCAGAATTGACGGAGATATGGCGGTTGCACTGGTTGCGGCTGGCGGAACGCACAGAACTCCCGGAACCAAAAGCTATTTTCGTAGCTCTATGACGCGGGCTCGGAATCGTGCAAGAAAAGACAGTATTCGAAAGCGATTTTCGACGAGATTAAGGATCTGAAGAGAGCTCGAGAATCGGTTAAGAACTGAGGGCGATATAGCGAAAGCAAGATTTGGCCGAAAACGGGACTCGAGACGGAACGGACGGAACGGATGGAACGACACTGAACGGCGACGGAGACGAGAACTAAAGACTGGGACTGACTCAGGGGAACTAAACTTGTATTTTTGAGACATTTACATGAGTGTTTAAATAACCAACAGAGGGTTGAGCCTCTGAGCGGCGTACAAAGGACACAAAGACAGACCGGAGGCTCTAGCCAAACAACACCAAATAGCCGGAACTCGGAGCCGTAACTCGAGAACATGAGTAATTAAGCTTCGGGAGGCTCGGAACAATACCAGATGTGACCCAAAATGGACTTTGGTGGCTCACCGGTGCAGAACCAAGCTGTATGCGTCAAGTTAATCCTGCCAAACACTGAAAGTGTCCTGAAATGCGTCGGGGATACTTGTAAGACTGTCCTGAGTCGAGCCGAACCTAATAGAGCCGATTCTGAGGCCAGCGGCATCGGGATCTCCACACCGGACAGCAGGAACTTTGGTGGAGTACAAAGCTGGAGACAAGGTCTTCCTGTCAGCGACAGACTACGGGTACGCAAATGGTAGCCGGGTCGCGCGGAACTCAGTCAGAGGAGGAGGGAGACAAGAGAGAGAGCAGTGAGCCAGGGGGAACTGACACAGCGCGGAGATAAGGAATAGCTTCTGGACGTAGCCAGGTAGAATTGACCAGGTCGAAACTAGGGGATAAGTACAGGAGGACTACCTACTTATATACCCTTCAGCAGCTGCGCACGGACCAGGGAATTAACTACTACATAAGGATAGATGATAGAACGTCGTGGAACTTCATAGAATAATGAAATCATAGGATCGGTCAGCGAGTAAGGATAGTGCGAGAAGGAGCGTAATGAATAATGAGTAAGCAGGAATAAGCGTGATTAGTGATGGATGGATAAGATAAGATAAGATAAGATAAGAGAAAATGATAAGATAAGATAATTTAAAAAGCGTCCATGACATGACCCTCCCCTTCAAGGCGAGCGTCCCGATCGCCCTTGTTCCCTACCCTGGAACTTACCGGCCCACCACTGTGCCACTCCTTTCTGTCTCTCAGGCTCCGTCATTTCAAACACGGGTCGGAACTTCAGCTGCGACATCTCTAGGGTGTTGAGGGCGCGAGGAGCACTGGGAGTTGATTTATGAAATTCGTCAATGGCCTCTTGAGAGTTCGTCAAATTCTCAATTGGCTCCCAGGTGCGTTCTTCGTTCGGATACCCTTTCCAATGTACGAGGTATTTGAGCTTCCCTCGCACAAGTTTGGAGTCGACAACCTTTTCGACCTCATATTCCGGCACATCGTCAATGATTTCAGGCGGGGGTGGAAGATCCTGCTTTTGTGACGTATACTGTGGCTCGTGGTATGGGGAGAGGAGCACTTCATTGAAAACCGGATAGACTTTTTTCCATGTACGTGGAAGTTTAAGTCTATATGCTGACGTGCCGATTTTCTTTTCGACAATGAAAGGCCCATAACGTTTATCTCCCAGCTTCTTCATAGGACGATCTGTCTTTAAGTGAGTTCCTTCGAGCATGACCTTTTCCCCAGGTTTATACTCGATGGATTCTCCCTTCGTCCTGTCATAGAAGCGCTTCATGGTTTCGGCCGCATGCTTTAATGCCGATTCGGTTTCCTCCCTGATCTTGGCCATCCGGTCGGCAAACTGCTTAGCGGACTCATTGGTCGATTCGCGTCTAGGATTCGTGCCCTTATATGGGTGTCTCCCATGGTTGACGAAAAAGGGTGACGCTCCTGTCGACGTTTGTTCTTTGTCATTGTACGCGAATTCCGCTAGTGCAAGCCATTCCGCCCAGTCCGACTGATGGTGGTTAACAAAGAGACGAAGGTACTGTTCAATCTCTTGGTTTATCCGTTCTGTCTGACCATCTGTCTGTGGGTGATATGCCGTTGACGGGTTTCCCTCGATGCCCAGTAACCGGTATAGTTCGTTCATGAATTTGGACTCGAACTGTGATCCTCTGTCATGAATAAACTTGCGTGGTATGCCGTGTAGCCTGAAGACATGATCCCGGTAGAGCCTCGCCATTCCTTCCGACGTTATGCTCACTGAGGTAGGGATCGCATGCACCTGTTTACTGAACCTGTCAACGAAGACACAGATTGCGTTATGCCCATTGGACTCGGGTAGTTCGCCGATCAGGTCTGCTGTGACGATTTCCCAAGGACCTTTCGGGATCTCGTTTGGGTTCAGAGGATTGTGCAGTTTCGCTCTGTGTGCCTTCGTACGTTGGCACGCATCACATCCCTCGACATACATTCGAACATCTCGTTGGATTCCTGGCCACCAGTAGTTGCGTGTGATCAACTCATGGGTCTTGTAGCGTCCTGGGTGTCCTGCGAGCGTGCTGTCGTGATGGTTTCGAATGATGTCTTCTCGGAGTTTATGGTCTTTCGGCACGTAGATCCTGCCCTTCCACATCAACAACCCTTCTTCTTCCTCCCACTCTCGTTCCTTCCACTCTAACGCCTTCACAACTGCTCTGTCCCTGTTGTTTCGTACCCTTTTAATTCGTTTAACGAAGTCTGCATCCAGCGCTTCTAGCAGTGTTTCGTTTACAAATAAGTCCGGCTTGAGCAAAACAATGTCGATATTGTCGTTCTCCCCCCTCTCATGATCCGCTCGTCTCGAGAGGAGGTCAGCCTTAGTCATCAGGGCACCTGGTTTATGGAACAGTTTGAAGTCGTAGTCCGCTAACTCCTGTAGCCATCTCGCTTGTCGGTGGTTAATCTTCTGGGGTTTTCGGAAATACTGGAGGTTGAGGTGATCCGACCAGATTTCGAAGGTTTGCGTTGCCCCTAGAAGATATTGTCGCCAGTCATCCAGTGCGCACATGATCGCGAACATCTCTTTGTCATAGATTTTGTAATTGCGCTCTGCTTGGCTAAGCGCTTGCGATCGGTATGCGATTGGATGCCACTTTCCGTCAACGAATTGGGACAGAATGGCGCCGTTAGCGAAATGCGACGAATCAGCCTCCACCCGAAATTGACCGTCATCAGTAGGCACTGTGAGTACAGGTTCTTCACAGAGCTTCTGTTTCAGACGTTCAAAGGCCTCCTGTTGCTCCACCTCCCACTTCCACTCTACATCTCCAGTCAATGCTGTCAAGGGCTTCGCATAGTGACTGAATGCTAGGATGAAGCGGCGGTAATAGTTGCAGAACCCAAGGAAAGACTGTAGTTCTTTCTTGTTCTTAGGCACTGGCCAATCTTTTACACCCGCCACTTTGGCTGGATCCATGCGAATCTGTCCGTTGCCGAGGATATGCCCAAGATAGTTCACGGTCTCTTGAGCGAAGCTGCACTTTTCTGGCTTTAAGAACAACTTGTTTGCTCGCAACACTTCCAGGACTTGTCGGACGAGTTTGTCATGATGTTCGCGAGTTCGTGCGAAGATCAAGATGTCGTCCATGTAGACTATGACGTGTCCATCATTGACGAGTTCTCGGAAGATCTCGTTCATGAATCCTTGGAAGGTTGCCGGTGAGTTTGTGAGACCGAAAAACATGACCGTTGGTTCGAATAGACCGCGGTTTGTCCTGAAGGCGGCTTTATGCTCGTCGCCCTCTCGAATCCGAATGTTATTGTAACCCCAACGTATGTCAAGCTTCGTGAAGAATTTCGCCTGTTTCGTTTTGTCAATGAGCTCTTGGATTAGAGGTAACGGGTATTTGTTCTTAACCGTCATCTCGTTGAGCCGGCGATAGTCCTGTACGGGGCGAAGCTTGCCATCCTTCTTTTTTATGAAGAAGAAGGGGGATGCCATCTCAGATTGAGAGTTACGAATACGGCCAGTTCTCAAGTTTTCGGTGAGGAATTCGTCCAGTGCCACCTGTTCGGATGGGCTGAGCGGGTAGATTTTACAGTCAGAGAGCTTTGATCCCGGCTTGAGTTCAATAGCATGATCCCAAGGGCGTCTCTCTGGTAACTGGTCGAATTCCTGTTCACTGAAGACGTCCGCGAACTCTTTGACATAGTTCGGGACTTCCTCGAGCACCTGTTGTCTGACCTTCAGCGCTTTTCTCGGATCGGACTTAATGTACCTGTCCCAATCGAAGAGGAAGAGCTGATCGCCGTCTTCAAGTTCCACCAAATCAAGGTTTTCGTCGGGGTCTGCATCAATGTCCTCTAGACTACGGATATAGCCGCATACATCGGGGCATCGATCAAATTCGATCGTTGATTTTTGCCAGTCGATGTTGGGATTGTGCAGCTTTAACCATTCATGTCCGATGAACACATCTGTTTTCCCTAGATCTGTGACCGCGAAGTGGATGCGCTCCGAATGATCTTTAATCATCATGCGCATTTCCACAAACTCTGTGATCGAGCCGTCCTTGTTGAGCGTGCCGTCAGCATTATAGACTCGGATTGGGATGGGTGTCTTTTTTGTCCGGATCTGATGCTTTTCGACGAAGGATCGGTTGATACATGAGCCAGTGCAGCCACTGTCCAGTAGGGCGTCTACCTTGAACTGGTTACCGGTGTCGGTCGTTTGAAGGAGAATCGGTACCATGAGCTGTTGCCCCCGAGACCCTCTTACGAACCGTTTCGGACCCCTCAGGTCCCTAACAGCTGCCACGGCATCTGATTCTTCTAGCGCAATGATTTGACGCACCGTCTCTTCATTCGCTTCAGCATGCCTCTGCTGTTTCATCCACACTCGGAGAGTCGTTAAAGCACTTTCGAGTTTATCCTCTTTGAGACGCCGTACTACCCATGGGGCCGTAAAGGGGACAGGGCGATCTCTCCAGGACTTCCTCTCAGCTTGTTTCGACGAGTTTTCATTTTTCACGGATTTCGGTTCAGTTCCGGCCAAGGAAGAAATAGAATTAAAAGATTCAGAACAGGGTTTTACATGATTTTTTGACACAGGAGTAGGACGAGATGATGAGGCAGACGTGTTGTTACATATAGGCATATCTATACTACTAGCTACTGGTACAGGGACAGAAGGAATATTTTTGCGAGTGACATTGCTTTTTACATTTTTTTGTATTTTATCTAAATTATCTACAGAGTCCATAGAATTATCAAAAATGGCCGTTTGAAAAACCGAAACTGAACCTATCCCAGTCAGTGCCGTGTTCACTGCTGGGGTTCCGCAAAATCCAACTCCCGCTCAAAGAGCGCCTCCTCTTCTTCCTCCGCAAAGTCTGACTCCTTGAGCGTCGCGGTCTCGTCTGCCCAGACTTTTCTCTCTCGGGGTTCCATCCCCATCAACACAGCCCTTATCACCTTCTTCTGCATCGGGCAATTCCTCTGTAGATGTCCAGATTCCTTGCAGTAGTAGCAGAGTCCGGCTTTCCTCAGCTCTTCGAGTGAGACGTCCATCGGCTTCCCCATGCCTCCGTATGTGACTCCGGTGGCATCGCGTCTTTTGGGGATTCTCGGTGTGAACGTCTGGGTAGGTTTTGGTGGGAGTACCTGAGGTCTGGATGGGGCAGCGCGCATTTGTTCGATGGCCTTCATCTGACGTCTAGCGTTGTCGAATCGAATGGCTTTTTCTTGCCAGCCTTTGTACGTGGTTGGGACCGTGTCACTCATTTCGATTCGGTATACGATCTCTCTATCCAAGGCTTTCGTCAGTTTGTGGATGAGGGTGTCGTCATTCTTTGCGTCATCGTTGTATCCTGCCGCACGGCGATAGATGTCGAACTGCTGGAAGAATTGGTCGGCTGTGATGTCTCGGGTGTGCTTCCAGCTATCCAATTTTTGCATGGCGTTCATGCGTTCGTTCGGATCTCCGAACGCTTTCTCCAGCTGTTCGTTAAACTTCTGGCGACTGACGAGCGAAAAGATCAGATAGCCGTCCATCTTGATGCTTTCCAGGAAGTTCTGTGCCCAGAGTGCGGCCGAGCCTTCCGTCATGAACGACAACACGAAAAGGAAGTAGTCCTTGTCGTTCATGAAGTCCTCTGCGTTAGCTTCAACGTAAAGGGTGATGGCACGTTCGAACTTCTTGTAGTCTCGTCCGTTGAACGTCTCGGGTTTGGCGATATGTCTTCCTCCACTGCGGCTTGTTGGTGGAGGGACAGGTGCGGCTGCGGCTGCTGGCGTGGGGGTTGCGAGTAATCCCAGGCCGTGTAGCGCGTTGATGATCTCCTGCATCATGTCGTTTGAGATCGTCGGAGTTGCGGCTGCTGGCGCAGCTGGGGCTTGGGGTTCTGCCATGATAGGCGGTGGTGTTGGTGATGGGTGGGGTGGTTGGTGGGCTCCTAGCTCGTCGTCTAGGCGTACCAGGTCGTCGTCAGTCAGGGGTGGTAGTTGTGCGAGGACAGCGTCGGCAGTGTCTTCTGGTGGTGTATTCCACCGCTGTGCCGCTGATCCAGGCAGTCGAGCGTACGGGTGTGGAGCCAGCTCAAATCAGAGACAACACTGCCAGCCGACAGGTGGTGCGGACGCCTGCGGATCTGATTGAGCGCTGTAACAAAACTCCTGATGTGGTGGTCGACTTTCACTTGCTGATCAAACCCGGATCTTCCTCTGTGAAGACTCCAACGGGCGCCAAGGGACCTTTCCAAAGATCACCCCCAAGGCCTGGTAGCTACTCTCGAGTGGGTCGGACTCAACGTTACCCCCTCTCAAACGAGCGCTAGTTGATCGAATAGAAAGAGGACGGCGGGTTGTGAAATGAGTGAGTTTAATAATGAAGGTAAGGAATTAACGACGTATCGGCCTGATCGATGCACGTGAGATCGATCTAAGAATAGGTGTGGGTCGAAGCGATCGTAGTCGGGGTCGCAGTCCAAGTCGTTGGACGCGTCGGATGAGAATGTTGGTCTAGAGTTCGGGGTTACGGACAGGTAGTGGTCGGTTTTGAGGTTGTTGGATGAGATGAGGGTTGAGAGTGATGATGATAGATAGTAGGAATAGTTCAATGGTGAGAGTGATTTGCGGGGTACAGGTGAAGGTGTAGATGGTAGCGCGGTAGAGAGATCGTTGTTGGTAGGAGATGCGAATGTTTAGAGCCAGCGTGGCGTTGGTGACTGAGAATGCGCAAGGTGGTAGGGGTAAGTTTCGACCTTGTGTCAGCGACGGACTACGGGTACGCAAATGGTAGCCGGGTCGCGCGGAACTCAGTCAGAGGAGGAGGGAGACAAGAGAGAGAGCAGTGAGCCAGGGGGAACTGACACAGCGCGGAGATAAGGAATAGCTTCTGGACGTAGCCAGGTAGAATTGACCAGGTCGAAACTAGGGGATAAGTACAGGAGGACTACCTACTTATATACCCTTCAGCGGCTGCGCACGGACCAGGGAATTAACTACTACATAAGGATAGATGATAGAACGTCGTGGAACTTCATAGAATAATGAAATCATAGGATCGGTCAGCGAGTAAGGATAGTGCGAGAAGGAGCGTAATGAATAATGAGTAAGCAGGAATAAGCGTGATTAGTGATGGATGGATAAGATAAGATAAGATAAGATAAGAGAAAATGATAAGATAAGATAATTTAAAAAGCGTCCATGACACTTCCTCGACGGACGAAACATCAGTACGGATTCACCGACGAAGAAGCTAGCTGACAAGTGGTATGGCCCCTTTGACATCGTTGATAAGGTAGGAGTGAGCACATACAAGCTCAAGCTCCCCAAGCGATGAAAAAAGGTCCACCCTGTCTTCAACGAGGCCTTGCTGAAACCCACTGTCGAACCATCCTTCGAAAGTCAGAAACAGCCACCACCACCACCACCCAACATTGTCAACAACGAGGAATAATACGAGGTTGAGGAGATTCTGGACTCACATTTGCACTGAGGAAAGCTACAATACCTCGTCAAATGGGTCGGATACAATGAACCGACCTGGCAGCCCGAAACGGACTTCGGCGAGAATGCAAAAGAGGCGATTGCTGAATTCTATCAAAGACACCCTGGAGCTCCTCGAAAACTCGAAATCCCTCGGCAACGCCTCCGTCTGATATTTGTAGACACCGAACCAGACGACCACGATCTTGGTTGGTCGGGATGCCCAACCTTGAGGGGGGGGTAATGTTAGGACTCGAACTTCCTCCTTTCCTTTATTTTCCTTTTATCATTTCTTTCCTTCTAAATCGCTCCTTTTCATTATATTTAATCATCTTTCCAATCATTTCCCATGCTCCCTTCACATGACCTTCATTCATTCCATTCCGTTTGTTTATATAATGTTAGGTAATATAGTCTCACAGTCATCACTATATAAGGTCTCAGGAATCACATGAACTCCTTGTTCTGCTTTTCCTCTTACCTCCGTGACGACCTAGGTGAGACTCATCCCCCTTGTATTAGTTTAGACTTGTATTAATCCTCTTACCTCTGTGATGACCTAGCCTGAGTACAGCATGTCCCGAGTCCCTGCTCGAGTATAGCACATCCCAGATGACAGTCAGCCGAGGCCTGCCCAGTCCGAGTCGTCTCCCAGACTCCCACCTAACATGCAGCTGGTCTGTTCTCTCACCCATTTCCACTGAGATTCAAAAATTATGGCTCCCCTACATCTACCTATAAAATTCTTTCCTGTGTCTGTAAATTAAGTATATGACTATACCAACATCTTCTGAAAGTTTGAAGCCAATTCATTTAGTATTCATGGTGCAGCAGCAAGATTTGTGTTCTACTTGTTAGGCGGGAGTCTGAGAGATGACTCGGACTGGGTGTTAGGTGGGAGTCCGGGAGACGACTCGGACTAGGCAGGCCTCGGCTGACTGTCGTCTGGGACGTGCTATACTCGAGCTGGAACTCGGGACACGCTTTACTCAGGCTAGGTCGTCACGGAGGTAAGAGGATTAATACAGTGTACTCTACTACAGGAGGGGGGGACGCGGTCTCACCTAGGTCGTCACGGAGGTAAGAGGAAAAGCAGAACAGGTGTTCAGATGCAATTCCTCTTCCTTATATACAGTGATCACCTCGTGAGAACCGGTTGCCCAATTGTCTAAGATTACATAAAGGGAGCGGAATGGAACAAATGAAGGTCGTGTGAAAGGAGTGTGGGAAATGATTGGAAGGATGATTAAATATAATGAAAAGGGGTGATTAAAGGAAAAGAAATGGTCAAAGGGAAATAAAAGAAAGATGAAAGTTCGAGTCCTAACATTACCCCCCCCTCAAGGTTGGTCGTCCCGACCAACCAAGATCGAGGTCATCTGGCTCGGTGTCGACGAAGCGTGGGCGGAGTCGTTGGCGAGGGATGTCGAGCTTTCAAGGAGCACCAGGGTGTTTTCGATAGAACTCAGTGATCGCCTCTTTTGCATTCTCGCCGAAGTCCATCTCAGGCTGCTGTTAGGCGGGAGTCCGGGAGACGACTCGGACTGGGCAGGCCTCGGCTGACTGTTGTCTGGGACGTGCTATACTCGAGTGTAGACTCGGGACACGCTTACTCAGGCTAGGTCGTCGCGGAGGTAAGAGGATTAATACAAGTCTAAACTAATACAAGGGGACGAGTCTCACCTACGTCGTCGCGGAGGTAAGAGGAAAAGCAGAACAAGGAGTTCATGCGATTCCTGAGACCTTATATAGCGACGACCGTGAGACTATATTACCTAACATTACATAACGAGTGGGAATGGAACGAATGAAGGCAGTGTGGGAATGATTGTGTAAGATGGGTAAATATAATGAAAAGGACGGATATAATAAAGGAAATGGTAAAAGGGAAAATAAAGGAAAAGGTGAAAGTTCAGGTTCTAACATTACCCCCCCTTCAAGGTTGGGCGTCCCGACCAACCATGATCGCGGTCGTCAGGCTCAGTGTCGACGAAGAGCGGACGGAGTCGTTGACGAGGGATGTCGAGTTTCCGAGGTGCACCAGGATGTTTGAGGTAGAACCCAGCGATCGCCTCCTTCGTGTTCTCGCCAAAGTCCGTCTCAGGCTGCCAAGTAGGTTCATTGTAGCCGACCCACTTGACAAGGTACTGTAGTTTCCCTCGGTGCAGACGTGAGTCTAAGACTTCCTCGAGTTCGTACTCCTCCTCGTTGTCGACGATGTCTGGCGGCGGCGGCGGCGGTTGCTTCTGGCTTTCAAAGGACGGTTCGACGGCGGGTTTCAACAGGGCTTCGTTGAAGACAGGGTGGACCTTTTTCCATCGCTTCGGGAGTTTGAGCTTGTACGCGCTCGCTCCTACCTTGTCGACTACGTCAAAGGGGCCGTACCATTTGTCTGCGAGTTTCTTTGTCGGCGAGTCCGTACTGATATTTTGCCCATCAAGGAAGACCTTGTCTCCAGCCTTGTACTCCACCGAAGCTCCTGCTGTCCGGTCATGGTATCGCTTCATGTCCTCTGCTGCCTTGACTAGGTTGTCCTTAGCAACACGATGAGTCTCCTTGATGTGCTTTGCGAATTCTTCCGCTGACATGTTAGCAGATGAGGTTTGCGTCGTGTCGAAGCTCAAGGGGTGACGTCCTGTGTTCGCGTAGAAGGGGGACATCTTCGTTGCTGAGTGTTCGCGGTTGTTGTATGCGAACTCTGCGAGGGGGAGCCAGTCCTTCCAGTCCGATTGCCGATGGTTAACGAAGAGTCGAAGGTACTGTTCGAGCTCTTGGTTAACGCGTTCCGTTTGACCATCCGTCTGTGGATGGTACGCTGTCGACGGGTTGCCTTCAATGTGCAGAAGTTTGTACAGCTCCTTCATCATCGACGCATCGAACTGCGTGCCTCGGTCATGGATGATCTTCTTCGGTAGGCCATGGAGGCGGAAGACGTGGTCGCGGTACAGCTGGGCCATGCCTTCTGCTGACAGCCTCGTCGTCGTCGGGATCGCGTGCATCTGCTTCGAGAACCTATCCACGAAGACGCAGATCGCGTTGTGTCCCTTGGAGTCCGGGAGCTCTCCGATTAGGTCAACCGTAACAATTTCCCAGGGTCCTTCAGGGACAGCGTTTGGATGAAGCGGTCTAGACCTGGACGTTCTTAAGGCTTTCGTCCGTTGACAGCGGTCGCATCCTCGGACGTATGCTCGGACGTCGGAGAACATCGATGCCCACCAGAAATCGCGACGGACGAGCTCTACTGTCTTCGACGCTCCCGGATGACCAGCCAGAACCGAGTCGTGGCACTCCCGCAACACGGCCTCCTTTATTGTCGATGGAACATACACCTTGCCTTTCATTCGCCACAACTCGGCGACCTCCACCAAACCCGTAGGCCTCTCCGACTCGTCCTGCGCCCTCTGCACTTCACCCACTCGTTCCACCACCTCGTCGCGCGATGTCCGCACCACTCCACGGTTCAACCACTTATCCTTGATGAACACGACCCCATCGTTGTCATCCTTGCCCTGATCATAGCCCGCCATGCGCGATAGTAGGTCTGCCTTGCCCATCGTCTTGCCCGACTTGTGTTTGAGGTGGAAGTCGAATTCTTCAAGTTCAGTTCGCCAGCGAGCTTGGCGATAGCTCAGCTTCTGCGCCGACCTGAAGTAGGTGAGGTTGGCGTGATTGGACCAGATTTCAATCTTGTGGCGAGCACCAAGGAGGTATTGCCGCCACTCCTTGAGCGCCGAAACGATCGCGAGCATCTCCTTGTCGTAGATCTCGTAGTTTCGTTCCGCCGGTTCAAGTGCCTCTGACCTGTAGGCGATCACCCTCCACTTCCCTTCCTGCTTCTGCAACAACACACCACCAAGCGCAAAGTTCGACGAGTCCGCTTCTACGCGGAAGGGGCCCTCGTCATTGGCGATGGCTAGGACTGGAGGTGAGCAGAGACGTCGTCTCAGCTCCTCGAACGCTTCCTGCTGTTCGGTCTCCCATACCCAGTCCTTCTTGCCTGTTAACGACGTCAACGGTCGGACCACCTTGCTGTAGTCCTTAATAAACCGTCTCAGCCAGTTTCCCATGCCGAGGAACTGTTGCAGCTCCTTGAGGTTCCGTGGGACTGGCCAGTTCGCAATCGCCTCTGTCTTTGCTGGGTCAGCCCTGATCTCGCCATTGCCGATGATGTGGCCGAGGTATTTGACGACCTTGGCGTCAAACTCGCACTTCTCCGGCTTCAGGTACAGGCCATTTTCTCGGAGGATCTGGAGTACGCGCCTCGATGTGTCGATATGCTCCTCAATGGTTTCCGAGAGGATCAGGATGTCGTCGAGGTATACGATGATCAAGTTCGCATAGATTAGGTCCTTAAAGATGTGGTTGACAAAGGCCTGGAACGTGGCCGGTGCGTTGCAAAGACCAAAGAACATCACCGTCGGTTCGAAGAGGCCCATGTTCATGCGAAACGCTGCCTTCCATTCGTCACCCTCGCGGATCCGGATATTGTAGTACCCCCAGCGAAGGTCAAGCTTAGTGATGTATTTCGCTTTCTTGACCTTGTCGACGAGTTCGTCAATGAGAGGGAGGGGATACTTGTTCTTGATCGTACCGTCATTGAGCTTATGGTAATCCTGGATCGGGCGTAGCGATTTGTCGGCCTTCTTAATGAAGAAGAAGGGCGATGCCATGGGCGATATCGACCGTCGAATGCGACCCGACTTCAGATTTTCATCAAGGAAGTCCTTGAGTGACTGCTGCTCAGTTGGCGTGAGCGGATAGATCTTACAGTCGCTCGGTTTGAAGTCGGGCTTCAAGTCAATGACATGGTCCCAGGGTCGGTGTTCCGGCAGCTTCTCAAAACCTTTTTCGCTGAAAACGTCGGCGTAGTCGTTGAGGTATGCGGGCCAGGACACCTTGTCCATTCGCATCTCACTCACCCTCCTCATCTGTTCCACCACCTTCTTCACCTTGCCTAGGTCCTCCACCGGCTCTCTCTCGATCGCACATTCTTCTGGACAGCGGGTGAATTCGATCGAACCCGTTTTCCAGTCGACCTCCGGATTGTGACATCGAAGCCAGTCGTATCCTAGGAAGATGTTTGACGACGCTAGGGACGTTACTGCGAGGACGATCCTCTCCTGGTGACGGCCGATCATGAGCTCGACGTCAACGTACTCCTCGATCAATCCGGCCTCATTGTGCGTGCCATCGGCGTTGAGCACCGCGAGGGGTCGAATGTAGCGTTTTGTTTCCAACCCGTACCTCTCGACGAACCTGACGTCGATGCAGGATCCCGTGCATCCCGAATCCACAAGGGCATGCGCATCTACCTCTCTCGCCTCACCCGCTATTTCATGCTCGACGGTCAGGAGAAGATCCAGCTGGCGTCCGCCAGTTCCTCTCATGAACAGTTGCTCGTACTCTTCATCTTTGTTCACACTGGTGGGGACTTCGTAATCGGGAAAACCATCGACGTCGTTTGCATCTATGTATTGTACAGACGGTTGGTTATATTTTAGCGAATCCAGATTTGAAGTCCCTTGTTCTTCTCGGTCAGTCGCCCTGATGGCTATGCCTGACCACTCGCAAAACCCTGCGAGTCGACGACCTCTTCGTCATTGTCTTCTTCCTCCACATAGTCCTCCACCGTCGACCTTCGAGTGTCCACGACTTCCTCGAATGCCGACTCCTTCATCGCGCCGAGCTCGTCAGCGATGAGGCGACGCTCGCCCGGTGCCATCAGTTCCAACATACGCTGGATGATCGGCTTCGCCTGCGGACATTTGTCTTTAAAGTGCCCCAGTCCGCCGCAAATCCAGCACGCGCGCTTTCGTTGCGCCTCATTCATCGAGACGTCCATCGGTTGGCCGGCACCTCCGAAAGTGATGCCCGTCACGTCACGCTTATCGGCGTGCGGGGCTGCTACCTATCGGCGTGTAGGAGGCCCTTGTTGGGGCGTCGGACGGGGCGTGAACGGCAATGTACGACTGCGTTGGATGGCACGAATCTGCTGTTTGCCCCGATCGATCTCAATGGCCTTCTTTTTCCATGCCTCATACGTTGTTGGCACGGGCGTCGACCTCAACACGCCACGGACCACCTCGATGTTCATCGCGCGTTGCAAGCGGTCACAAATGACGCCTTCGTCCTTCAGCTCCGCCGCCTTGATGATCACGTCGAGGTCCTGGAAGAACTGGTCGGCGGAGAGGTCCTTCTGGATCTTGTCTCGGAACTTCTTCAGTGCCTTCTCCTTCCTGTTCGGATCATCGAAGGAGGCATCCAGTCGTTCCTGGAACTTGGCCCAGTCATCCGTAAAGCCCACGACGCCATTCGTTGTGAATTCCTGGACGTAGTTTTGCACCCACGTCGACGCGTTGCCACCCTTGAGGTAAGAGAGGGCGACATAGATCTTGCTCGATGACGAGGGATACCTCGTGGGGTTCGCCGAGAAGAAGAGTAGGACTTCGCGCTTGAAGTCGAGGTAGTCATCGCCGCCAGCGAATTCGCGTGGCCGGGCGACGTCAATCGAGGGAGCTGGAGCTTGGGCTGCAGGGGCGTTCGTTGCTGCTCGGGTGAAGGCGGCAGCTACGATCGCAGTGATCTCTTGTTGCTGCCTTTGAGTGAAACCTTCAGCCATCGCTGGTACGGGCGTATGTGTCAGGCGCTCAGGGGGTGTCGGCGGTGACGAGTCTCTACGGGGTGTACGATAGCCTCCTGGTTCGCTTGGGAGGACGACCGATGATGTCGAGACTGTCGGTGATGATGGTGCACGGGGAGGTCGAGGCGCCCAACGAGTTCGCTCGCCGGAAGATGGGTCAGTCGAGTACCAGGCGTGCCTAGTGTCGCTCCACCAGAGATTATGAGTGACGTGGTTTCTGTCGTCCGCTACGTATGATTGGCGTTCCACGTCGTAGCGTGAAGAAGAGGGGAAAGCCCGCTGTTGTTCCTCGGTGAGATCTATCTTGACTACGTCGGGGGGGGAACAGGTAGGGGCTGGTTGTCCGGATGTATGTTACGCTGACGAAGGACAGGTTCGTCGGCAAGTTTGATGACCAAACGGAAGGAGGCGGCCGAGATCACAATTGACAACGACGTCGACGACTGTACACGGTGTGTCACCCACGTCCAGGTCAGATGGTTCCTCCACCAAAGAGAAAGACGGAGGGCCAGGGTGGGAGAGGGTTTCCCGATTAGGACGTTAGGTCCTTCAAGGTCGAGTAGGCGCCCGAATGTGGTAAGAGTCGGGGAAAGTCGGATTAATTAATACACGAACGTTCGAAAACGCCCGGGCAGGGTTGAGGGTTGTCGTTCAGGGGGTTTACACGTCAAGTCCGTCGAGGGGAGCGCTCCTCTAGACCGAGTGAAGGTGAGTCGGCAGCGACGACGTACGCTGGGGATGAGCCTGGGTGGAGGTTCTGCTTTTATGTTAGGCGGGAGTCCGGGAGACGACTCGGACTGGGCAGGCCTCGGCTGACTGTTGTCTGGGACGTGCTATACTCGAGCGTAGACTCGGGACACGCTTACTCAGGCTAGGTCGTCGCGGAGGTAAGAGGATTAATACAAGTCTAAACTAATACAAGGGGACGAGTCTCACCTACGTCGTCGCGGAGGTAAGAGGAAAAGCAGAACAAGGAGTTCATGCGATTCCTGAGACCTTATATAGCGACGACCGTGAGACTATATTACCTAACATTACATAACGAGTGGGAATGGAACGAATGAAGGCAGTGTGGGAATGATTGTGTAAGATGGGTAAATATAATGAAAAGGACGGATATAATAAAGGAAATGGTAAAAGGGAAAATAAAGGAAAAGGTGAAAGTTCAGGTTCTAACAGCTGCCAAGTCGGTTCATTGTATCCAACCCACTTGACAAGGTACTGTAGTTTCCCTCGGTGCAGACGCGAGTCTAGAACCTCCTCGATCTCGTACTCCTCCTCATTGTCGACGATGTCAGGTGGTGGCGGTGCTGGTTGTCTTTGGCTCTCGAAGGATGGTTCGACGGCAGGTTTTAGCAGGGCTTCATTGAAGACCGGGTGGACCTTTTTCCATCGCTTTGGGAGCTTGAGCTTGTACGCGCTTGCTCCCACCTTGTTGACAATTTCGAAGGGGCCATACCACTTGTCAGCGAGTTTCTTTGTAGGCAAATCTGTGCTGATGTTTCGCCCATCAAGGAAAACCTTGTCCCCGGCCTTGTACTCAACCGAAATCCCTGCTGTCCGGTCGTGGTAGCGTTTCATGTCGTCCGCCGCCTTGACCAGGTTGTCCTTTGCAACACGATGAGTCTCCTTTATGTGCTTCGCGAATTCTTCTGCCGACATGTTGGCAGACGAGGTTCGTGTCGTGTCAAAGCTCAAGGGGTGACGTCCTGTGTTCGCGTAGAAAGGGGACATCTTCGTTGCTGAGTGTTCGCAATTATTGTAAGCAAACTCTGTGAGGGGGAGCCAGTCCTTCCAGTCCGATTGCCGATGGTTCACAAAGAGCCTAAGATACTGTTCAAGCTCTTGGTTAACACGTTCCGTCTGACCATCTGTCTGTGGGTGATACGCCGTCGACGGGTTGCCTTCGATGTGTAGGAGTTTGTACACCTCCTTCATCATCGACGCGTCGAACTGCGTGCCTCGGTCATGGATGATCTTCTTCGGCAAGCCGTGGAGGCAGAAGACATGGTCGCGGTACAGTTGAGCCATGCCTTCCGCCGACAACCTTGTCGTCGTCGGGATCGTGTGCATCTGTTTCGAGAACCTATCGACAAAAACGCAGATCGCGTTGTGCCCCTTGGAGTCCGGGAGTTCTCCGATGAGGTCGACCGTGACAATTTCCCATGGGCCTTCCGGGACAGCATTTGGATGGAGTGGTCTCGACCTCGACGCTCTTAAGGCTTTCGTCCGTTGGCAATGGTCGCATCCTCGGACGTACGCTCAGACGTCAGAGAACATCGACGCCCACCAGAAATCGCGACGGACGAGCTCTACTGTCTTTGATGCTCCCGGATGACTGGCCAGGACCGAGTCGTGGCATTCTCATAACACGGCCTCCTTCATCGTCGACGGAACGTATACCTTGCCTTTCATTTGCCACAACCCATCTACTTCCGTCATGTTCGTCGGCCTCTCCGACTTGTCCTGTGCCCTCTGTGCTTCACCCACTCGTTCCACCACCTCGTCGCGCAATGTCCGCACTACTCCACGGTTCAACCACTTGTCCTTGATGAACACGACGCTGTCGTTGTCATCCTTGCCCTGATTATACCCCGCCATGCGCGATAGCAGGTCGGCCTTGCCCATCGTCTTCCCCGATTTGTGTTCGAGATGGAAGTTGAATTCTTCAAGTTCGGTACGCCAGCGAGCTTGACAATAGCTCAGCTTCTGTGCTGACCTGAAGTAGGTAAGGTTGGCGTGATCGGACCAGATTTTGATCTTGTGACGAGCGCCAAGGAGGTATTGTCGCCACTCCTTGAGCGCCGAAACGATTGCGAGCATCTCCTTGTCGTAGATCTCGTAGTTTCGTTCCGCTGGTTCGAGTGCCTCTGACCTGTAGGCGATCACCCTCCACCTTCCTTCCTGCTTCTGCAACAACACGCCGCCGAGTGCAAAGTTTGACGAGTCTGCCTCTACGTGGAAAGGGCCCTCGTCGTTGGCGATGGCTAGGACTGGAGGTGAGCAGAGACGTCGTCTCAGCTCCTCGAACGCTTCCTGCTGTTCGGTCTCCCATACCCAGTCCTTCTTGCCTGTTAATGACGTCAACGGTCGGACCACCTTGCTGTAGTCCTTAATAAACCGTCTCAGCCAGTTTCCCATACCAAGGAACTGTTGCAGCTCCTTGAGGTTTCGTGGGACAGGCCAGTTCGCAATCGCCTCTGCCTTCGCCGGGTCAGCCCTGATCTCGCCGTTGCCAATGATGTGACCGAGGTACTTGACGACTTTGGCATCGAATTCGCACTTCTCCGGCTTCAGGTACAGGCCGTTTTCTCGGAGGATCTGGAGTACGCGCCTCGATGTGTCGATATGCTCCTTAATGGTTTCCAAGAGGATTAGGATGTCGTCGAGGTATACGATGATCAGGTTAGCGTAGATCAGGTCCTTGAAGATGTGGTTGACAAAAGCCTGGAATGTGGCCGGCGCATTGCAAAGGCCAAAGAACATGACCGTCAGTTCGAAGAGGCCCATGTTCGTGCGAAACACTGCTTTCCATTCGTCGCCCTCGCGGATCCAGATATTGTAGTACCCCCAGCGAAGGTCAAGCTTAGTGATGTACTTCGCTTTCTTGACCTTGTCGACGAGTTCATCGATGAGAGGGAGGGGATACTTGTTCTTGATTGTACCATCATTGAGCTTTCGGTAATCCTGGATCAGGCGTAGCGATTTGTTGGCTTTCTTAATGAAGAAGAAAGGCGACGCCATGGGCGATATGGATCGTCGGATGCAGCCAGACTTCAAGTTCTTGTCGAGGAAGTCCTTGAGTGATTGTTGCTCCGTTGGTGTGAGCGGGTAGATCTTACAGTCGCTCGGTTTGAAGTCGGGCTTCAAGTCGATGACATGGTCCCAGGGTCGGTGTTCTGGCAGCTTCTCGAAGCCTTTCTCGCTGAAAACGTCGGCGTAGTCGTTGAGGTATGCGGGCCAGGACACCTTGTCCATTCACGTCTCACTCACCCTCCTCATCTGTTCTACCACCTTCTTTACCTTGCCTAGGTCCTCCATTGGCTCCTTCTCGATCGCGCATTCCTCTGGACAGCGAGTGAATTCGATCAAACCCGTTTTCCAGTCGACCTCAGGGTTATGACGTCGAAGCCAGTCGTACCCCAGGAATATGTTTGACGACACTAGGGACGTCACCGCAAGGACAATCCTTTCCTTGTGGTGGCCAATCATGAGCTCGACGTCGACATATTCTTCGATCAACCCAGCCTCGTTGTGCGTGCCGTCGGCATTGAGTACTGCAAGGGGTCTGATGTGACACTTTGTCTCCAACCCATATCGTTTGACGAACCTCACATCGATGCACGATCCTGTACACCCCGAGTCCACAAGGGCATGCGCGTCCACCTCTCTCACTTCGCCCGCTACGCTGTGTCCGACGTTCAGGAGAAGGTCCAGCTGGCGTCCGCCAGTTCCTCTCATGAACAGCTGCTCATACTCCTCATTTTTATTCACACCGGTGGGGACTTCGTAACTGGGAAAACCATCGACGTCATTGGCATCTACGTATTTTACAGATGGTTGGTTATATTTTAGCGAATCCGGATTCGAAGTCCCTTGTTCTTCTCGGTCAGTCGCCCCGATGGCTACGCCTGACCACTCGCAAAATCCTGCGAGTCGACGACCTCTTCATCATTGTCTTCTTCCTCCCCATATTCCTCCACAGTTGACCTTCGAGTGTCTATGACTTCCTCGAATGCCGATTCCTTCATTGCGCCTAGTTCATCGGCAAGGACGCGACGTTCGCCTGGCGCCATCAGTTCCAGCATGCGCTGGATGATCGGTTTCGCCTGCGGGCACTTGTCCTTAAAGTGGCCCAGCCCGCCGCAGATCCAGCACGCACATCGTTGTTGCGCCTCGTTCATCGAGACGTCCATTGGTTGACCAGCGCCTCCGAAGGTGATGCCGGTCGCATCACGCTTGTCAACGTGTGGGGCTGCTATCTGTCAGCGTGCAGGAGGCCCTTGTTGGGGCGCCGGGTGGGGCGTGAATGGCAATGTCCTGCCTCGTTGGATTGCGCGAATCTGTTGTTCGCCCCGGTCGATCTCAACAGCTTTCTTCTTCCATGCTTTGTACGTTGTTGGCACAGGCGTCGACCTCAACACACCGCGGACCACCTCGATGTTCATTGTGCGCTTCAGGCGGTCGCAGATGACGCTGTCGTCCTTCAGCTCCGCTGCCTTGATGATCACATCGAGATCCTGGAAGAACTCGTCGGCAGAGAGATCCTTCTGGATCTTGTCTCGGAACTTCTTCAACACCTTCTCCTTCCTGTTCGGGTCGTCAAAGGAGGCATCCAGTCGTTCCTGAAACTTGGTTCAGTCATCCGTGAAGCTCACGATGCCACTCGTCGTGAATTCCTGGACGTAGTTTTGTGCCCACGTCGATGCGTTGCCACCCTTGAGGTAAGAGAGGGCGACATAGATTTTGCTCAACAATGAGGGGTACTTCGTGGGGTTCGCCGAGACAAAGAGAAGGACTTTGCGCTTGAAGTCGAGGTAGTCATCACCACCAGCGAATTTGCATGGCCGGGCGACGTCAATTGAGGGAGCTGGGGCTTGGGCCACAGGGGCATTCGTTGCCGCGCGGGTGAAGGCGGCCGCTACGATCGCCACGATCTCCTGTTGTTGCCTTTGGGTAAAGCCCTCTGACATCGCTGGTACGAGCGTGTGCGTTAGGCGTTCAGGGGGCGTTGGCGGTGACGAGTCTCTGCGGGGCGTTCGGTATCCTCCTGGTTCACTGGGAAGGACGACCGACGATGTCAAAATGGTAGGGGATGATGGGGCGCGAGGGGTTCGAGGCGCCCACCAAGTTCTTTCACCTGATGGTTCAGTTGAGTACCAGGCGTGTCTAATGTCACTCCACCAGAGGTTATGGGTGACGTGGTTTCTATCGTCGGCCACGTATGACTGTCATTCAGTGTCGTAGTGCAACAAATGAGGGAGAGCCCGCTGCTGTTCCTCGGTAAGATCTATGTTGACTAGACCGGAGGGGGAACGGGGAGGGGCTGGTTGTCCGGATGAACGTTACGCTGGTGAAGGACAGGTTCGTCGGCGAGTTTGATGACCAGACGGAAGGAGGCGGCCGAGATTACAATCGATGATGACGTCGACGACTGTACATGGTGTGTTACCCACGTCCAAGTCAGATGGTTCCTCCACCAAAGAGAAAGACGGAGGGCCAGGGTGGGATAGGATTTCTTAATACACAAACGTCCGAAAATGCCTGGGCAGGGTTGAGGGTTGTCGTTCAGGGGGTTTACACATCAAGTCCATCAAGGGGAGTGCTCCTCTAGACCGAGTGAAGGCGAGTCGACAGCGACGACGTATGCTGGGGATGAGCCTGGGTGGGGTTCTGCTTTTATGTTAGGCAGGAGTCTGGGAGACGACTCGGACTGGGCAGGCCTTGGCTGACTGTCGTCTGGGATGTGCTATACTTGAGCAGGGACTCGGGACATGCTGTACTCAGGCTAGGTTGTCGCAGAGGTAAGAGGATTAATACAAGACTAAACTAATACAAGGGGGACAAGTCTCACCTAGATCATTGCAGAGGTAAGAGGAGACGCAGAACAAGGAGTTCATGCGATTCCTGAGACCTTATATAGCGACAACCGTGAGACTATATTACCTAATGTCACATGAGCAGACGGAATGGAATGAATGAAGGTCATGTGAAGGGAGCATGGGAAATGATTGGAAAGATGATTAAATATAATGAAAAGGGGTGATTAAAAGAAGAGAAATGGTAAAAGGGAAAATAAAAGAAGAGGGAAAGTTCGAGTCCTAACATTACCCCCCCCTCAAGGTTGGGCGTCCCGACCAACCAAGATCATGGTTGTCTGGCTCGGTGTCGGCGAAGAGTGGACGGAGTTGTTGGTGAGGAATGTCAAGTTTCTGAGGAGCACCTGGATGTTTTCGATAGAACTCAGTGATCACCTCCTTTGCGTTCTCGCTGAAGTCCATTTCAGGCTGCCAAGTTGGTTCGTTGTACCCAACCCATTTGACGAGGAATTGCAGTTTCCCTCGGTGCAGGCATGAGTCTAGAACCTCCTCGATTTCGTACTCCTCTTCGTTGTCGACGATGTCAGGTGGTGGTGGTGGTGGTGGTTGTTTCTGGCTTTCGAAGGACGGTTCAACGGCTGGCTTCAGCAGGGCCTTGTTGAAGACTGGGTGGACCTTCTTCCATCGCTTGGGGAGCTTGAGCTTGTATGCGCTCGCTCCTACCTTGTCAATGATTTCGAAGGGGCCGTACCACTTGTCGGCTAGCTTCTTCATTGGCGAATCTGTGCTGATGTTTCGCCCATCGAGGAAGACCTTGTCTCCAGCCTTATATTCCACTGAAGTTCCTGCTGTCCAGTCATGGTAGTGTTTCATGTCCTCAGTTGCCTTGACCAGGTTGTCCTTTGTGACACGATGAGTCTCTTTGATGTGCTTTGCGAATTCTTCCACTGGCATGTTAGCAGATGAAGTTCACGTTGTGTTGAAGCTTAGAGGGTGACATCCTGTATTTGCGTAGAAGGGAGACATCTTTGTTGCCGAGTGCTCACGGTTGTTGTATGTGAACTCCGTGAGGGGGAGCCAGTCCTTCCAGTCTGATTGTCAATGGTTGATGAAGAGCCGAAGGTACTGTTCAAGCTCTTGGTCAACACGTTCCATCTGTCTGCCCGTCTGTGGGTGGTATGCCATCGACGGATTGCCTTCAATGTGTAGGAGTTTGTACAGCTCTGTTAGGCGGAAGTCTGGGTGAAACTCAGACTAGGCAACCTCAATGTGCAGCACCTGACAGAGACGCTGACGTTGTCTGGGACAGGCCGTATCTCGAATGCAAAGTTCGGGCGGCAGGTTTACTCAGACTAGGTCGTCGCAGAGGTAAGAAGATTAATACAAGACTAAACTAATACAAGGGGGACAAGTCTCACCTATGTCGTTGTGGAGGTAAGAGGAAAAGCAGAACAAGGAGTTCATGCGATTCCTCAGACCTTATATAGCGACAACCGTGAGACTATATTATCTAATGTTACATAAACGAACGGAATGGAACAAATGAAGGTCATGTGGAGGGAGTGTGGGAAATGATTGAAAAGACAATTAAATATAATGAAAAGGAGTGGTTAAAAGAAAAGAAATGGTAAAGGTAAAATAAAATAAAAGATGAAGGTTCAAGTCCTAACATTACCCCCCTCAAGGTTGGGTGTTCCGACCAACCAAGATCGAGGTCGTCTGGTTCGGTGTTGATGAAGCATGGGCGGAGTCATTGGCGAGGAATGTTGAGTTTTTGAGGGGTGCCGGGGTGTTTTTGATAGAATTCAGCGATTGCCTCCTTTGCGTTCTCGCCAAAGTCCATCTCGGGCTGCCAAGTTGGTTCGTTGTAGCCAACCCACTTGACGAGGTACTGTAGCTTCCCTCGGTGCAGACATGAGTCTAGAACTTCCTCGATCTTGTACTCCTCCTTGTTGTCGACGATGTCAGGCGGCGGTGGTGGTGGTTGTCTTTGGCTTTCGAAGGATGGTTTGACGGCAGGTTTTAGCAGGGCCTCATTGAAGACTGGGTGGACCTTCTTCCATCGCTTGGGGAGCTTGAGCTTGTACGCGCTAGCTCCTACCTTGTTGACGATCTCAAAGGGACCATACCACTTGTCAGTGAGTTTCTTCATCGGCGAATCTGTGCTGATGTTTCGCCTGTCGAGGAAAACCTTGTCTCCAGCCTTGTACTCCACCAAAGTCCCTGCTGTCCTGTCATGGTAGCGCTTCATGTCGTCCGCCGCCTTGACCAAGTTATCCTTCACAACGTGATGAGTCTCCTTGATGTGCTTTGCGAATTCTTCCGCTGACATATTAGCAGACGAGGTTCGTGTTGTGTCAAAGCTCAAGGGGTGACATCCTGTGTTCGCATAGAAGGGGGACATTTTTGTCGCCAAGTGTTCGCGGTTGTTGTACGCGAACTCCACGAGGGGGAGCCAGTCCTTCCAATCCGATTGGCGGTGGTTAATGAAGAGTCAAAGGTACTGTTCGAGCTCCTGGTTAACGCGTTCCGTTTGACCATCTGTTTGTGGGTGATACACCGTCGATGGGTTGCCTTCAATGTGTAGGAGTTTGTACAGTTCCTTCATCATCGAAGCGTCGAACTGCGTGCCTCGGTCATGGATGATCTTCTTCGGCAAGCCGTGGAGACGGAAGATGTGGTCACGGTACAGCTGAGCCATGCCTTCCGCTGACAACTTCGTCATCATTGGGATCACGTGCATCTGTTTTGAGAACCTATCAATGAAGACGCAGATCGCGTTGTGTCCCTTGGAGTCCAGGAGCTCTCTGATGAGGTTGACCATGATGATTTCCCAGGGGCCTTCAGGGACTGCGTTTGGGTGTAGTGGCCTTGACCTCGACGCCCTCAGAGCCTTTGTTCGCTGACAGCGATCACACCCTTGGACATACACTCGGACGTCGGAGAACATCGATGTCCACCAGAAGTCTCGACGGACGAGCTCCACCGTTTTCGACACTCCCAGGTGTCCAGCCAGTACCGAGTTGTGACATTCCCGCAATACAGCCTCCTTCATTGTCGACAGCACGTACACCTTGCCCTTCATTCACCACAGCCCGTCAACTTCCGTCATACCCGTTGGCCTCTCTGACTCATCCTGTGCCCTCTGCGCGTCACCCACTCGTTCCAACACCTCATCACGCAACGTCCTTACCACCCCATGATTCAGCCACTTCTCCTTGATGAACATGACACCGTCGTTGTCATCCTGGCCTACATTGCATCCTGCCTTGCGTGATAGCAGGTCCACCTTGCCCATTGTCTTCCCTGATTTGTGCTCGAGGTGGAAGTCAAATTCTTCGAGTTCTGTTCGCCAGCGAGCTTGACGGTAGCTCAGCTTTTGTGCCAACCTGAAGTACGTGAGGTTGGCGTGATTGGACCAGATTTTGATCTTATGACAGGTGCCGAGAAGGTATTGCCTCCACTCCTTGAGTGCTGAAATGATCATGAGCATCTCCTTGTCGTAGATCTCATAGTTTCGTTCTGCTGGCAGGAGCACCTCTGACCTGTAGGCAACCACCCTCCACTTGCCTTCCTGCTTCTGCAACAACACGCCACCAAGCACAAAGTTCGACGAGTCCACCTCGACACGGAAAGGGCCCTCGTCGTTGGTGATGGCCAGGACTGGAGGTGAGCAGAGACGTTGTCTCAGCTCCTCAAACACTTCTTGCTATTCAGTCTCCCATACCCAGTCCTTCTTGCCCATCAGTGATGTCAGCGGGTGGACTACTTTGCTGTAGTCCTTGATGAACCGTCGCAGCCAGTTGCCCATGCTAAGGAATTGTTGTAGCTGTTTGAGGTTTCGCGGGACTGGCCAGTCTGTGATCATCTCTGTCTTTGCCAGATCAGCCCTGATTTCGCCATTGCCGACGATGAAGCCGAGGTATTTCATGGTCTTGGTGTCGAACTCGCATTTTTCTGGCTTCAGGTACAGGCCGTTCTCTTGCAAGATCTGAAGGACGCACCTCGACGTCTCGATATGTTCCTCAAGAGTTTGCGAGAGAATGAGGATGTCGTCGAGGTAGACGATGATCAGGTTGTCATAGATCAGTCCCTTGAAGATGTGGTTGACGAAAGCTTGGAACGTCGCCGGTGCATTGCAAAGACCAAAGAACATGACCGTCGGTTCAAAGAGACCCATATTCGTGTGAAAGGCTGCCTTCCACTCATCGCCCTCACGGATCCAGACGTTGTAGTATCCCCATCGGAGGTCAAGTTTGGTGATGAACTTCGCCTTCTTGACCTTGTCGACAAGTTCATCAATGAGGGGGAGAGGATACTTGTTCTTGATTGTACCATCATTGAGTTTGCGGTAGTCCTGAATCGGGCGTAGGGACTTGTCGGCCTTCTTGATGAAAAAGAAGGGTGACGCCATCGGTGAGATCGACTTTCGTATGCGGCCTGACTTCAGGTTCTCTTCAAGGAAGTCCTTTAGTGACTGTTGTTCCATTGGTGTCAGCGGATAGATCTTGCAGTCGCTAGGTTTGAAGTCGGGTTTCAGGTCGATGACATGGTCCCAAGGTCGATGCTCCGGCAGCTTTTCAAAACCCTTCTCGCTGAAGACATCGGCGTAGTCGTTGAGGTATGCGGGCCAGGACGCCTTGTCCATTCGCACCTCATTCACCCTCCTCATCTCTTCTACCACCTCCTTCTCAATCGTGCATTCGTCCGGGCACCGGGTGAATTCAAGCGTACCCGTCTTCCAGTCGACCTCCGGATTGTGGTGTCGAAGCCAGTTGTAGCCTAGGAAGATGTTTGATGATGCCAGGGACATCACCGCAAGGACGATCCTTCCCTTGTGATGTCCGATCGTTAGCTCAATGTCGACGTATTTCTCGATCAAACCGGCCTCATTGTGCGTGCCATCTGCATTGAGCACCATGAGGGGTCTGATGTAGCGCTTGGTCTCCAACCCATATCTTTCCACGAACCTCACGTCGATGCATGATCCCATACACCCTGAGTCGACGAGAGCATGCGCATCTACCTCTCTCACTTCACCCGCTACACTGTGTCCAACATTCAGGAGGAGGTCCAGCTGGCGTCCGCCAGTTCCCCTCATAAACAGTTGCTCGTAGTCGTTCTTTCATTCACACTGGTGGGGACTTCGTAATCAAGAAAACCATTGATGTCGTTTGCATCTAGGTATTGTACAGACGGTTGGTTATATTTTATTGAGTCTGGATTCGAAGCCCCTTGTTCTTCTCGGTCAGCCGCCCCAATGGCTACACCTGACCACTCGCAAAATCCTGCAAGTCGACGACCTCTTCGTCATCGCCGTCTTCTTCTACATAGTCCTCCACAGTCAACCTCCGAGTGTCTACGACTTCCTCGAAGGCCGACTCCTTCATCGCACCCAGCTCATCAGCAATGAGACAACGCTCACCTGGTGCCATCATCTGCAGCATGCGCTGCACGATCGTCTTTCCTTGCGGGCACGTGTCCTTGAAGTGGCCGAGTTTGCCACAGATCCAGCACGCCCTTCGCTGTTGTGCCTCGTTCATCGAGACATCCATTGGTTGGCCAGCGCCTCCAAACGTGATACCGGTCGCATCACGCTTGTCGACATGCGGGGCTGCAATCTGTCGACGAGCCAGGGGTGCCTGCTGCTGCTGGCGTGGTGGAAGTGGAAACATGCGACCTCACTGGATTGCATGGATCTGCTGTTCGCCACGATCGATTTCGATGGCCTTCTTTTTCCAGTCGTTGTACGTCGCTGGGACCAGCATCGACCTTAGCACCCTGTTAGAACCTGAACTTTCACCTTTTCCTTTATTTTCCCTTTTACCATTTCCTTTATTATATTCGTCCTTTTCATTATATTTACCCATCTTACACAATCATTCCCACACTACCTTCATTCGTTCCATTCCCACTCGTTAGGTAATGTTAGGTAATATAGTCTCACGGTCGTCGCTATATAAGGTCTCAGGAATCGCATGAACTCCTTGTTCTGCTTTTCCTCTTACCTCCGCGACGACCTAGGTAAGACTCGTCCCCCTTGTATTAGTTTAGACTTGTATTAATCCTCTTACCTCCGCGACGACCTAGCCTGAGTAAACGTGTCCCGAGATTACGCTCGAGTATAGCACGTCCCAGACGACAGTCAGCCGAGGCCTGCCCAGTCCGAGTCGTCTCCCGGGCTCCCGCCTAACATAAAAGCAGAACCTCACCCAGGCTCATCCCCAGCGTAAGTCGTCGCTGTCGACTCGCCTTCACTCGGTCTAGAGGAGCGCTCCCCTCGACGGACTTGACGTGTAAACCCCCTAAACGACAACCCTCAACCCTGCCTGGACGTTTTCGGATGTTCGTGTATTACGTAAATATATCAACCGACATTTCCCGACCCTGGCTCTACGAATTAGCCTCTGGTGGAGCACGCACCTAACGTGGACGTGGGTAACAAGACGAGTCCAAACTTTGACGACAATCTCGTTTGTAATCTCACTCGGATCCTACCGCCTCGTCATCAACTTCGCTGACGAACCCGCTCAACGTTGGCGTAACCCCGGATCGAACGCGCAACCGATCCCTGTCCCTCCGCCAACGTCAAGATAGATCTCACCGACGAACAGCAACGGGCCCTTCCTGCTTCAGCCCGTTGGGATCCAGACCGACCAGGCTACGTCGCGACCAATAATAGCGGCGTCACTCACGACATCTGGTGGAGTGAAATCCGGTGCAGCTGGTATTCATCAGACGAACGAGGGAGGAGAGCAAGGTGGCCCCCAGCCGCTCCGTCGTCACCTGCACCGTCAACGTCTACAGTCAACCTACCACCGACCCCAGGTCCTTACCGCGAAACCAACAGAGACCCCTCACCGCCGACTCCTCCAGAACCTTCGACACCCGCACCCGAACCCGCGATGTCAGCAGAAGGTTTCAGCCAACAGCAAATGGCGCAGATCGCGGCCATCGTTGCGAATGCCTTCACCCATCAGGCGAACAACGCCCCAGCACCGGTCGCGGCCGCTAACCCCCCGACCCCCAACATAGATGTCGCCCGACCATGAGAATTCACTGGTGGCGACGATTACCTTGACTTCAGACGTGAAGTCCTCCTTTTTGTATCCGCAAATCCAAGTCGATACCCTACATCAGAGAGTAAGATTTATGTAGCTCTCTCCTACCTGAAGGGTGGTAATGCGGCAACGTGGGCGCAGAACTACGTCGAGGAGTCGACAACGTCGGGGATCGTCACCTTCACCGACAGCTGGGAAAGATTCCAGGAACGACTCGACACCTCGTTCGACGACCCGAATCACAAGGAGAAAGCGCTGAAGGATTTCCGAGATAAGGTTCAGAAGGACCTAACCGCGGACGAGTTCTTCCAGAAGTTCGACGTGATAATTAAGCGCGCTGAGTTGAAAGACGACAGCGTCATCTGCGATCGCCTCAAGCGGGCGATGAACATCGAGGTGGTCCGTGGAGTGCTAAGGTCGACGCCAGTCCCAACGAAATACGAGGATTGGAAGAACAAGGCGATTGAAATAGACCGCGGCGAACAGCAGATTCGCGCTATCCAACGAGGACGCGCCTTTCTTCCCCCTCCTCGCCTACCACAACAAGCGCCCCCAGCTCGCCGTCAAGTAGCGGCCCCTCACGTCGACAGACGCGATGCGACCGGCGTCACCTTTTGAGGCGCTGGTCAACCGATGGACGTCTCGATGAACGAGGCACAACGACGACGTGCGTGCTGGATCTGTGGTGGGCTGGGCCACTTTAAAGACAAGTGCCCACAGGCGAAACCGATCATCCAGCGCATGCTGGAACTGATGGCGCCAGGCGAACGTCGTGTCCTCGCCGACGAGCTCGGAGCGATGAAGGAGTCGGCCTTTGAGGAAGTCGTAGACACTCGGAGGTCGACGGTGGAGGACTATGTGGAGGAAGAAGGCGATAACGAAGAGGTCGTCGACTCACAGGGTTTTGCGAATGGTCAGGCGTAGCCATCGGGGCGACTGACCGAGAAGAACAAGAGACTTCGAATCCGGATCCACTAAAATATAACCAACCGTTTGTACAATACGTAGATGCGAACAACGTCGATGGTTTTCCCGATTACGAAGTCTCCACCGGTGTGAATAAGAATGAAGAGTACGAACAACTGTTCATGAGAGGAACTGGCGGACGCCAGCTGGACCTTCTCCTGACCGTCGAGCATGAAATAGCTGGTGAGGCGAGAGAGGTAGATGCGCATGCCCTTGTGGATTCGGGATGCACGGGATCCTGCATCGACGTCAGGTTCGTCGAGAGGTACGGGTTGGAAACAAAACGCTACATTCGACCCCTCGCGGTGCTGAACGCCGATGGCACGCACAATGAGGCCGGATTGATCGAGGAGTACGTTGACGTCGAACTCATGATCGGCCGTCATCGGGAGAAGATCGTCCTCGCAGTAACGTCCCTAGCGTCATCAAACATCTTCCTGGGGTACGACTGGCTTCGACGTCACAATCCGGAGGTCGACTGGAAAACGGGCTCAATCAAATTCACCCGCTGTCCAGAAGAATGTGCGATCGAGAGGGAGCCGGTGGAGGACCTAGGCGAGGTGAAGAAGGTGGTGGAGCAGATGAGGAGGGTGAGTGAGATGCGAATGGACAAGACGTCCTGGCCCGCATACCTCAACGACTACGCCGACGTTTTCAGCGAAAAAGGTTTTGAGAAGCTGCCGGAACACCGACCCTGGGACCATGTCATTGACTTGAAGCCCGACTTCAAACCAAGCGACTGTAAGATCTACCCGCTCACGCCAACTGAGCAGCAGTCACTCAAGGACTTCCTTGATGAAAACCTGAAGTCGGGTCGCATTCGACGGTCGATATCGCCCATGGCGTCGCCCTTCTTCTTCATTAAGAAGGCCGACAAATCGCTACGCCCCATCCAGGATTACTGTAAGCTCAATGACGGTACGATCAAGAACAAGTATCCCCTCCCTCTCATCGACGAACTCGTCGACAAGGTCAAGAAAGCGAAATACATCACTAAGCTTGACCTTCGCTGGGGGTACTACAATATCCGGATCCGCGAGGGTGACGAATGGAAAGCAGCGTTTCGCACGAACATGGGCCTCTTCGAACCGACGGTCATGTTTTTTGGTCTTTGCAACGCGCCGGCCACGTTCCAGGCCTTTGTCAACCACATCTTTAAGGACCTAATCTACGCGAACTTGATCATCGTATACCTCGACGACATCCTGATCCTCTCGGAAACCATTGAGGAGCATATCGACACGTCGAGGCGCGTACTCCAGATCCTCCGAGAGAATGGCCTGTACCTGAAGCCGGAGAAGTGCGAGTTTGACGCCAAGGTCGTCAAATACCTTGGCCACATCATCGGCAATGGAGAGATCAGGGCTGACCCGGCAAAGACGGAGGCGATTGCGAACTGGCCAGTCCCACGGAACCTCAAGGAGCTGCAACAGTTCCTCGGCATGGGAAACTGGCTGAGACGGTTTATTAAGGACTACAGCAAGGTGGTCCGGCCGTTGACGTCGTTAACGGGCAAGAAGGACTGGGTATGGGAGACCGAACAGCAGGAAGCGTTCGAGGAGCTGAGACGACGTCTCTGCTCACCTCCAGTCCTAGCCATCGCCAATGACGAGGGCCCTTTCCGCGTAGAAGCGGACTCGTCGAACTTTGCGCTCGGTGGTGTGTTGTTGCAGAAGCAGGAAGGGAAGTGGAGGGTGATCGCCTACAGGTCAGAGGCACTTGAACCGGCGGAACGAAACTACGAGATCTACGACAAGGAGATGCTCGCGATCGTTTCAGCACTCAAGGAGTGGCGGCAATACCTCCTTGGCGCTCACCACAAAATTGAAATCTGGTCCGACCACGCCAACCTCACCTACTTCAGGTCAGCGCAGAAGCTGAGCTATCGTCAAGCTCGCTGGCGAACCGAACTCGAGGAATTCGACTTCCACCTCGAACACAAGTCGGGGAAGACAATGGGCAAGGCCGACTTGCTGTCACGCAAGGCGGGCTATGATCAGGGCAAGGATGACAATGAAGGCGTCGTGTTCATCAAGGAGAAATGGCTGAACCGTGGGGTGGTAAGGACGTCGCGTGATGAAATGTTGGAACGAGTGGGTGAGGCGCAGAGAGCACAAGACGAGTCGGAGAGGCCGACGAATATGGTGAAGGTCGACGGGTTGTGGCGGATGAAAGGCAAGGTGTACGTGCCGTCGACGATGAAGGAAGCGGTATTGCGGGAGTACCACGACTCGACCCTGGCAGGACATCCTGGATCGTCGAAGACGGTCGAACTGGTACGTCGAGACTTCTGGTGGGCGTCAATGTTCTCCGATGTCCGAACATACGTCCGAGGATGCAACCATTGCCAACGGACGAAAGCCTTAAGAACGTCGAGGTCGAGACCGCTTCATCCTAACGCGATCCCTGAAGGTCCCTGGGAGATCGTCACGGTCGACCTAATCGGAGAACTCCCGGACTCTAAGGGACACAATGCAATCTGCGTCTTCGTGGACAGATTCTCGAAACAGATGCATGCCATCCCGACGACGACGAAACTGTCAGCGGAAGGCATGGCTCAGTTATACCGAGACCACGTCTTCCGCCTCCATGGCCTACCGAAGAAGATCATCCACGACCGAGGCACACAGTTCGATGCGTCGATGATGAAGGAGCTATACAAACTCCTACACATCGAAGGCAACCCGTCAATGGCATACCACCCACAAACGGACGGTCAGACGGAACGCGTCAATCAAGAGCTCGAACAGTACCTCCGGCTCTTCGTTGATCATCGGCAATCAGACTGGAAGGACTGGCTCCCCCTCGCAGAGTTCGCATACAACAACCGCGAACATTCAGCGACAAGGATGTCACCCTTCTACGCAAACACCGGACGTCACCCTATGAGCTTCGACACCGTACGAACTTCCTCTGCCAACATGTCGGCGGAAGAATTCGCCAAGCACATCAAGGAGACTCATCGCGTTGCTAAGGACAATCTAGTCAAGGCAGCAGAGGACATGAAGCGCTACCATGACCGGACAGCAGGAGCTTCGGTGGAGTACAAGGCTGGAGACAAAGTCTTCCTTGACGGGCGAAACATCAGTACGGACTCGCCGACGAAGAAACTCGCAGACAAATGGTACGGCCCCTTTGACATCGTCAACAAGGTAGGAGCGAGCGCGTACAAGCTCAAACTCCCGAAGCGATGGAAAAAGGTCCACCCTGTCTTCAACGAAGCCCTGTTGAAACCCGCCGTCGAACCGTCCTTTGAAAGCCAGAAGCAACCGCCGCCGCCGCCGCCAGACATCGTCGACAACGAGGAGGAATACGAACTCGAGGAAGTCTTAGACTCACGTCTGCACCGAGGGAAACTACAGTACCTTGTCAAGTGGGTCGGCTACAATGAACCTACTTGGCAGCCTGAGACGGACTTTGGCGAGAACGCGAAGGAGGCGATCGCTGAGTTCTACCTCAAACATCCCGGTGCACCTCGGAAACTCGACATCCCTCGTCAACGACTCCGTCCGCTCTTCGTCGACACCGAGCCTGACGACCGCGATCATGGTTGGTCGGGACGCCCAACCTT
This sequence comes from Porodaedalea pini, assembly GCA_002794775.1. NCBI lineage: Eukaryota > Fungi > Basidiomycota > Agaricomycetes > Hymenochaetales > Hymenochaetaceae > Porodaedalea > Porodaedalea pini. The sequence continues at coordinate 164,227 of NBAY01000055.1, read as the reverse complement.
GAAGGGGGGGTAATGTTAGAACCTGAACTTTCACCTTTTCCTTTATTTTCCCTTTTACCATTTCCTTTATTATATTCGTCCTTTTCATTATATTTACCCATCTTACACAATCATTCCCACACTACCTTCATTCGTTCCATTCCCACTCGTTATGTAATGTTAGGTAATATAGTCTCACGGTCGTCGCTATATAAGGTCTCAGGAATCGCATGAACTCCTTGTTCTGCTTTTCCTCTTACCTCCGCGACGACCTAGGTGAGACTCATCCCCCTTGTATTAGTTTAGACTTGTATTAATCCTCTTACCTCCGCGACGACCTAGCCTGAGTAAACGTGTCCCGAGATTACGCTCGAGTATAGCACGTCCCAGACGACAGTCAGCCGAGGCCTGCCCAGTCCGAGTCGTCTCCCGGGCTCCCGCCTAACACACCCCACAGACCACCTCGATATTCATCGCACGCTTCAGGCAGTCGCAGATGATGCTGTCGTCCGTCAGCCCAGCTCTAGTGATGACGATGTTGAGCTTCTGGAAGAACTCGTCGGCGGTGAGGTCCTTCTGAACCTTGGTTTGGAATTCCGCTAGCGCTTTTTCCTTCCGGTTCAGGTCATCGAACGAGGCGTCTAGGCGCTCTTGGAACCTCATCCAACTGTCGGTGAAGGTCACGATGCCCGCTGTCGTCAACTCCTCCACATAGTTTTGTGCCCATGTCATGGCATTGCCACCCTTTAGGTAGGAGAGAGCAATGTAGATCTTACTTTCCGACGTCGGGTACTGGCTCGGGTTTGCCGAGACAAAGAGGAGGACCTCGCGTTTGAAGTCCAGGTAGTCGTCGCCGCCAGTGAATTCACGTGGCCGGGTGACGTCAATGTTGGGGGTGGGGGCGTTTCCTTGGCCAGCACCCGCCGGGGTTTGGGCCGCTTGGTGGGTGAACGCTCCTGCGACGATTGCCGCAATTTGTTCCAGCTGTTGCTGGCTGAAGGCTCCCGTCGACATCGTCGGTGCAGGTGTTACAGGTTCAGGGGGAGTCAGCAGCAAGGAGTCTTGTCGGGTTTCTTGGTATGGTCCCAGGATGGGTGGAAGAACGGTTGAGGTTGAAAGCGATGGTGAAGTCGGGTTTGTAGGTTCGGATGAGGGGGACCACTTCAGTCTTCTTCCTCCTTCTAACGTTGAGTACCACAGTCCCTTCTCAGCACGCCACCAGATGATATATTCAATGCCTGATTGGGTGGCAGTGCACCAGGAACGACGTTCCTCATTATACCAGGAGCGAGGCGGGAGGGCAAGGCGCTGTTCCTCGGTGAGATCTATGTTGATGACAGCGGGGGAACAGGGATCGGTTGTGCATTTGATCCGGGGTTACGCCAACGTTGTACGGGTTCGTTGGCGAAGTTGATGATGAGACGGAAAGACACGGCAGAGATAACAATCGACAATGATGTTGACGACTGCACACGTAACGTCACCCACGTCCAAGTTAAGTGGTTCCTCCACCAAAGGGAGATGTGGAGAGCCAGGGTCAGGAGAGGTCGGTTTTACATAATACACGAACGTCCGAGAATGTCCGGGCAGGGTTGAGGGTTGTCGTTTAGGGGGTTTACACGTCAAGTCCGTCGAGGGGAGCACTCCTCTAGACTGAGTGAAGGCGAGTCGACAGTGACGACGTACACTGGGGATGAGCCTGGGTGGGGTTCTGCTTTTATGTTAGGTGGAAGTCTGGGTGAAACTCAGACTAGGCAACCTCAATGTGTGGCACCTGACGGAGACGCTGACATTGTCTGGGACAGGCCGTATCTCGAATGCGAAGTTCGGGCGGCGGGTTTACTCAGACTAGGTCGTCATGGAGGTAAGAGGATTAATACAAGACTAAACTAATACAAGGGGGACAAGTCTCACCTAAGTCGTCGCGGAGGTAAGAGGAAAAGCAGAACAAGGAGTTCATGCAATTCCTGAGACCTTATATAGCGACAACCGTGAGACTATATTACCTAATGTTACATAAACGAACGGAATGGAACGAATGAAGGTCATGTGGAGGGAGTGTGGGAAATGATTGAAAAGATGATTAAATATAATGAAAAGGAGTGGTTAAAAGAAAAGAAATGGTAAAGGTAAAATAAAATAAAAGATGAAGGTTCAAGTCCTAACAAGCTCCTTCATCATCGAAGCATCGAACTGTGTGCCTCGGTCATGGATTATCTTTTTTGGTAGGCCATGGAGGTGGAAGACGTGGTCACGGTACAATTGGGCCATGCCTTCCACGGACAGTTTCGTCATCGTTGGGATTGCATGCATCTGCTTGGAGAACCTGTTGACGAAGACACAGATCACGTTATGTCCCTTCGAGTCTGGGAGCTCTCCGATGAGGTCAACTGTGACAATTTCCCAAGGGCCTTCGGGGATCACATTCGGATGGAGCGGCCTTGACCTCGATGATCTTAGAGCCTTTGTTCGCTGACAGTGATCACATCCTCGAACGTATGCTCAAATGTCAGAGAACATTGATGCCCACCAAAAGTCCTGACGCACCAGTTCTACCGTCTTTGATGCGCCCGGGTGTCCAGCCAGTACCGAGTTGTGACACTCCCGCAATACAGCTTCCTTCACCGTCAATGGCACATATACCTTGTCCCTCATCCGCCACAATGTTAGAACCTGAACTTTCACCTTTTCCTTTATTTTCCCTTTTACCATTTCCTTTATTATATTCGTCCTTTTCATTATATTTACCCATCTTACACAATCAGTCCCACACTGCCTTCATTCATTCCATTCCCACTCGTTAGGTAATGTTAGGTAATATAGTCTCACGGTCGTCGCTATATAAGGTCTCAGGAATCGCATGAACTCCTTGTTCTGCTTTTCCTCTTACCTCCGCGACGACCTAGGTGAGACTCGTCCCCCTTGTATTAGTTTAGACTTGTATTAATCCTCTTACCTCCGTGACGACCTAGCCTGAGTACAGCGTGTCCCGAGTCCCCGCTCGAGTATAGCACGTCCCAGACGATAGTCAGTCGAGGCCTGCCCAGTCCGAGTCGTCTCCCGGTCTCCCGCCTAACATAAAAGCAGAACCCCACCCAGGCTCATCCCCAGCGTACGTCGTCGCTATCGACTCGCCTTCACTCGGTCTAGAGGAGTGCTCCCCTCGACGGACTTGATGTGTAAACCCCCTAAACAACAACCCTCAACCCTGCCCGGACGTTTCCGGACGTTCGTGTATTAAGTAATCCGACTTTCCCCGACCCTTACCGCATTTGGACGCCTACTCAACCTTGGAGGACCTGATGCCCTAATCGGGAAACCCTCTCCCACTCTGGCCCTCCGTCTTTCTCTTTGGTGGAGCACGCACCTGACGTGGACGTGGGTAACCAGACGAGTACAAACTTCGACGACAATCTCGTTTGTGATCTCACTCGGATCCTACCGCCTCGTCATCAACTTCGCTGACGAACCCGCTCAACGTTGGCGTAACCCCGGTACCAACGCACACCCGATCCCTGTTCCTCCTCCATCGTCAACATAGATCTCAATGAGGAACAACGTTGTGCTCTCCCACCTCGTTCCTGGTACAACGAGGAACGCCGCTCCTGGTTTACGGTTACTCAAACAGGCGTTGAATACGTTATCTGGTGGCGTCCAGAGAAAGGACTCTGGTATTCGACGCTTGAAGGAGGAAGAAGATTAAAGTGGGCTCCTGCGCCGATAGATCAGACAACCCCGATTTCACCATCGCTTTCGACGTCAATCATTCTCCCACCGATCCCAGGACCGTATAGAGAAGCGCGACGAGATTCATCACCACCGACCCCCCCTGAGCGACAAACGGACATGCCTAGAACAACAATGTCGATGGGAGGCTTCAGCACACAACAGCTGGAGCAAATCGCGGCGATCGTAGCAGGCGCCTTCGCTCACCAAGCCGCAAACACCCCAGCGGGCCCTAGTGCCGCTGCTGTACCGAACATCGACGTCGCCCGACCACGTGAATTCACTGGTGGCGACAATTACCTCGACTTCAGACGTGAAGTCCTTCTTTTCGTATCCGCAAATCCAAATCGATACCCTACGTCAGAGAGTAAGATTTATGTAGCTCTCTCCTACCTGAAGGGTGGTAATGCGGCGACGTGGGCGCAGAACTACGTCGAGGAGTCGACAACGTCGGGAATCGTCACCTTCACCGACAGCTGGGAAAGATTCCAGGAACGACTCGACGCCTCGTTCGACGACCCGAATCACAAGGAGAAAGCGCTGAAGGATTTCCGAGATAAGGTTCAGAAGGACCTAACCGCGGACGAGTTCTTCCAGAAGTTCGACGTGGTCATTAAGCGCGCCGAGCTGAAAGACGACAGCGTCATCTGCGATCACCTCAAGCGAGCGATGAACATCGAGGTGGTCCGTGGAGTGCTAAGGTCGACGCCAGTCCCAACGAAATACGAGGATTGGAAGAACAAGGCGATCAAAATAGACCGCGGCGAACAGCAGATTCGCGCTATACAACGAGGACGTGCCTTTCTTCCCCCTCCTCGCCTACCACAACAAGCACCCCCAGCTCGCCGTCAGGTAGCGGCCCCTCACGTCGATAGACGCGACGCGACCGGCGTCACCTTCGGAGGCGCTGGTCAGCCGATGGACGTCTCAATGAACGAGGCACAACGACGACGCACGTGCTGGATCTGTGGTGGTTTGGGTCACTTCAAGGACAAGTGCCCGCAAGCGAAACCGATCATCCAGCACATGCTGGAACTGATGGCGCCAGGCGAACGTCGTGTCCTCGCCGACAAACTCGGAGCGATGAAAGAGTCAGCCTTCGAGGAAGTCGTAGACACTCGAAGGTCGACTGTGGAGGACTATGTGGAAGAAGAAGACAATGACGAAGAGGTCGTCGACTCGCAGGGTTTTGCGAGTGGTCAGGCGTAGCCATCGGGGCGACTGACCGAGAAGAACAAGGGACTTCGAATCCGGATTTGTTAAAATATAACCAACCGTCTGTACAACACGTAGATGCAAACGACGTCGATGGTTTTCTTGAGTATGAAGTCCCCACCGGTGTGAAAGGAAGTGAAGAGTACGAGCAGCTGTTCATGAGAGGAACTGGCGGACGCCAGCTGGACCTTCTCCTGAACGTCGGACACAGCGTGGAAGGTGAAGTGAGGGAGGTAGACGCACATGCGCTCGTAGATTCGGGATGTACGGGATCGTGCATTGACGTAAGGTTTGTCGAACGATACGGGCTGGAGACGAAGCGTTATATCCGACCCCTTGCGGTACTCAATGCTGATGGCACGCACAACGAAGCCGGGTTAATCGAGGAGTACGTTGACATTGAACTTACAATTGGTCACCATAAGGAACAGATTATCCTGGCGGTAACCTCACTGGCGTCGTCTAACATCTTCCTGGGGTACGACTGGCTTCGACGGCACAACCCGGAGGTCGACTGGAAGACGGGTACGCTCGAATTTACTCGCTGCCCGAGCGAATGTGCGATCGAAAAGGAGCCTGTAGAGGACCTAAGCAAGGTGAAGGAGGTGGTAGAACAGATGAGGAGGGTGAATGAGATGCGAATGGACAAGGCGTCCTGGCCTGCATACCTCAACGACTACGCCGACGTTTTCAGCGAAAAGGGCTTTGAGAAGCTGCCGGAGCACCGACCCTGGGACCATGTCATCGACTTGAAGCCTGACTTCAAACCGAGCGACTGTAAGATCTACCCGCTCACGCCAACTGAGCAGCAGTCACTCAAGGACTTCCTTGATGAAAATCTAAAGTCGGGTTGCATTCGACGGTCGATATCGCCCATGGCATCACCCTTCTTCTTCATTAAGAAGGCCGACAAATCGCTACGCCCGATCCAGGATTACCGTAAGCTCAATGACGGTACGATCAAGAACAAGTATCCCCTCCCTCTCATTGACGAACTCGTCGACAAGGTCAAGAAAGCGAAATACATCACTAAGCTTGACCTTCGCTGGGGATACTACAATATCCGGATCCGCGAGGGTGACGAGTGGAAGGCGGCTTTCCGCACGAACATGGGCCTCTTCGAACCAACGGTGATGTTCTTTGGTCTTTGCAACGCACCGGCCACTTTCCAAGCTTTTGTCAACCACATCTTCAAGGAACTGATCTACGCAAACTTGATCATCGTATACCTCGACGACATACTGATCCTCTCAGAAACCATTGAAGAGCACATCGACACGTCGAGGCGTGTACTTCAGATCCTCCGGGAAAACGGCCTGTACTTGAAGCCGGAGAAGTGCGAATTCGATGCCAAGGTCGTTAAGTATCTCGGTCACATCATCGGCAACGGCGAGATCAAGGCTGACCCGGCAAAGACGGAGGCGATTGCGAACTGGCCGGTCCCACGAAACCTCAAGGAGCTACAACAGTTCCTCGGCATGGGAAACTGGCTGAGACGGTTTATTAAGGACTACAGCAAGGTGGTCCGGCCGTTGACGTCATTAACGGGCAAGAAGGACTGGGTATGGGAGACCGAACAGCAGGAAGCGTTCGAGGAGCTGAGACGACGTCTCTGCTCACCTCCAGTCCTAGCCATCGCCAATGACGAGGGCCCTTTCCGCGTAGAAGCGGACTCGTCGAACTTTGTGCTCGGTGGTGTGTTGTTGCAGAAGCAGGAAGGGAAGTGGAGGGTGATCGCCTACAGGTCAGAGGCACTTGAACCAGCGGAACGAAACTACAAGATCTATGACAAGGAGATGCTCGCGATCGTTTCGGCGCTCAAGGAGTGGCGGCAATACCTCCTTGGCGCTCGCCACAAGATTGAAATCTGGTCCGACCACGCCAACCTCACCTACTTCAGGTCGGCGCAGAAGCTGAGCTATCGCCAAGCTCGCTGGCGGACCGAACTTGAAGAATTCGACTTCCACCTCGAACACAAGTCGGGCAAGACGATGGGCAAGGCCGACCTGCTATCGTGTATGGCGGGCTATGATCAGGGCAAGGATGACAACGATGGGGTCGTGTTCATCAAGGATAAGTGGTTGAACCGTGGAGTGGTGCGGACATCGCGCGACGAGGTGGTGGAACGAGTGGGTGAAGCACAGAGAGTGCAGGATGAGTCGGAGAGGCCGACGGGAATGACAGAAGTCGACGGATTGTGGCGCATGAAAAACAAGGTATACGTGCCATCGTCAATGAAGGAGGCCGTATTACGGGAATGTCACGACTCGGTACTGGCTGGACACCCAGGAGCGTCGAAAACGGTGGAACTCGTCCGACGAGACTTCTGGTGGACGTCGATGTTCTCCGACGTCAGAGCGTATGTCCGAGGGTGTGATCGCTGCCAGCGAACAAAGGCTCTGAGGGCATCGAGGTCGAGGCCACTTCACCCGAACACGGTCCCGGAGGGCCCATGGGAAATTGTCACGGTCGACCTCATCGGAGAACTCCCGGACTCCAAGGGACACAACGCAATCTGCGTTTTCGTCGACAGGTTCTCGAAACAGATGCACGCAATCCCGACTACGACAAGGTTGTCGGCGGAAGGCATGGCTCAACTGTACCGCGACCATGTCTTCCGCCTCCACGGCTTGCCGAAGAAGATCATCCATGACCGAGGCACGCAGTTTGACGCATCGATGATGAAGGAGCTGTACAAACTCCTACACATCGAAGGCAACCCGTCAACGGCGTATCACCCACAGACAGATGGTCAGACGGAACGCGTTAACCAAGAGCTCGAACAATACCTTAGGCTCTTCGTAAACCATCGACAATCGGACTGGAAGGACTGGCTCCCCCTCGCGGAGTTCACGTATAATAACCGCGAGCATTCGGCGACGAAGATGTCTCCTTTCTACGCGAACGCAGGACGTCACCCCTTAAGCTTTGACACGACACGAACCTCGTCTGCCAACATGTCGGCGGAAGAATTCGCGAAGCACATAAAGGAGACTCATCGGGTTGCAAAGGACAACTTGGTCAAAGCGGCGGACGACATGAAACGCTATCACGACCGGACAGCAGGGATTTCGGTTGAGTACAAGGCTGGGGACAAGGTTTTCCTTGACGGGCGAAACATCAGCACAGACTCACCGACAAAGAAACTTGCTGACAAATGGTATGGCCCCTTCGAAATCGTCGACAAGGTGGGAGCAAGCGCGTACAAGCTCAAGCTCCCGAAGCGATGGAAAAAGGTCCACCCGGTCTTCAACGAAGCACTGCTAAAGCCCGCCGTCGAACCATCCTTCGAGAGCCAAAGACAACCAACACCACTGCCACCGGACATCATCGACAACAAGGAGGAGTACGAGATTGAGGAGGTTCTAGACTCGTGTCTGCACCGAGGGAAACTACAGTACCTTGTCAAGTGGGTCGGCTACAATGAACCTACTTGGCAGCCTGAGACGGACTTCGGCAAGAACACGAAGGAGGCGATCGCTGAGTTCTACCTCAAACATCCCGGTGCACCTCGAAAACTCAACATCCCTCGTCAACAACTCCGTCCGCTCTTCGTCGACACCGAGCCTGACGACCGCGATCATGGTTGGTCGGGACGCCCAACCTTGAAGGGGGGGTAATGTTAGAACCTGAACTTTCACCTTTTCCTTTATTTTCCCTTTTACCATTTCCTTTATTATATCCGTCCTTTTCATTATATTTACCCATCTTACACAATCAGTCCCACACTGCCTTCATTCATTCCATTCCCACTCGTTAGGTAATGTTAGGTAATATAGTCTCACGGTCGTCGCTATATAAGGTCTCAGGAATCGCATGAACTCCTTGTTCTGCTTTTCCTCTTACCTCCGCGACGACCTAGGTGAGACTCGTCCCCCTTGTATTAGTTTAGTCTTGTATTAATCCTCTTACCTCCGCGACGACCTAGCCTGAGTACAGCGTGTCCCGAGTCCCCGCTCGAGTATAGCACGTCCCAGACGATAGTCAGTCGAGGCCTGCCCAGTCCGAGTCGTCTCCCGGTCTCCCGCCTAACACACAACCCATCATCCTCCATCATGCCCGTCGGCCTATCCGACTCATTCTGCACCCTCTGCACTTCACACACTCTCTCCAACACCTCATCATGCGACATCTGCACCATCCCACAGTTCAGCCACTTTTCCTTGATGAACACGACTCCGTCGTTGTCATCCTTGCCTTCATTGTATCCCGCCTTGCGTGATAGCAGGTCCACCTTGCCCATTGTCTTCCCTGATTTGTGCTCGAGGTGGAAGTCAAATTCTTCGAGTTCTGTTCGCCAGCGAGCTTGACGATAGCTCAGCTTTTGTGCCGACCTGAAGTATGTGAGGTTGGCGTGATTGGACCAGATTTTGATCTTATGACGGGCGCCGAGAAGGTATTGCCTCCACTCCTTGAGTGCTGAAATGATCATGAGCATCTCCTTGTCGTAGATCTCATAGTTTCATTCTGCTGGCAGGAGTGCTTCTGACCTGTAGGCAACCACCCTCCACTTGCCTTCCTGCTTCTGCAACAACACGCCACCAAGCACAAAGTTCGACGAGTCTGCTTTGACACGGAAAGGGCTCTCATCGTTGGCAATGGCCAGGACTGGAGGTGAGCAGAGACGTCGTCTCAGCTCCTCAAACACCTCCTGCTGTTCGGTCTCCCATACCCAGTCCTTCTTGCCTGTTAGCGACGTTAACGGGTGGACCACCTTGCTGCAGTCCTTGATAAACCGTCATAACCAGTTGCCTATGCCGAGGAATTGCTGCAGTTGTTTAACGTTTTGCGGGACAGGCCAGTCCGCAATCGCCTCTGTCTTTGCTGGGTCAGCCTTGATCTCGCCATTGCCAACGATGTGGCTGAGGTACTTTATGACCTTGGCGTCGAATTCGCACTTCTCAGGTTTCAGGTATAGGCAGTTTTCTTGAAGGATCTGCATAACGTGTCTCGATGTCTCGATATGTTCTTCAAGGGTTTGCGAGAGGATCAAGATGTCGTCAAGATAGACAATGATCAAGTTGTCATAGATCAGTCCTTTGAAAACGTGATTGACAAATGCCTGAAAGGTTGCTGGTGCATTACAGAGACCGAAGAACATCACCGTTGGTTCGAAAAGGCCCATATTCGTGCGGAAAGCTGCCTTCCATTCATTGCCCTTGTGGATCTGGACATTATAGTATCCCCAGCGAAGGTCAAGCTTAGTGATGAACTTTGCTTTCTTGACCTTGTCGACAAGCTCGTCGATGAGGGGGAGAGGATACTTGTTCTTGACTGTACCGTCGTTGAGCTTACGGTAGTCCTGAATCAGGTGTAGCAATTTGTCAGCCTTCTTAATGAAGAAGAAGGGCAACGCCATGGGTGATATTGACTGTCGGATGCAACCAGACTTCAAGTTCTCATTGAGGAAGTCCTTCAGCGACTGCTGCTCTGTTGGCGTGAGTGGGTAGATCTTGCAGTCACTGGGTTTGAAATCAGGCTTCAAGTCAATGACGTGGTCCCAGGGTCGATGTTCAGGCAACTTCTCGAATCCTTTCTCTGAGAAGACGTCGGTGTAGTCATTGAGATATGCAGGCCAGGATGCCTTGTCCATTTGCACCTCTCTCACCCTCCTCATCTCTTCTATCACCTCCTTCTCGATCGCACATTCCTCTGGACAGCGGGTGAATTCAATTGAACCCGTCTTCCAGTCAACCTCTGGGTTGTGGTGTCGAAGCCAGTCATAGCCAAGGAAGATGTTTGATGACACTAGGGATGTCACCACAAGGACAATTCTTTCCTTGTGATGTCCAATCATTAACTCAATGTTGACATATCTCTCGATCAAACCGGCCTCGTTGTGCGTGCCATCTGCATTGAGCACCGCAAGGGGTCTGATGTAGCACTTGGTCTCCAACCCGTATCTTTCCATGAACCTTACATTGATGCAGGATCCTGTGCGTCCCAAATCCACAAGGGCATGTGCGTCCACTTCTCTCACTTCACCCTCCACACTACATCCGACGTTCAGGAGGAGGTCCAGCTGGCGTCCACCAGTTCCCCTCACAAACAGTTGCTCATTGTTAGGTGGGAGTCTGGGAGACGACTCGGACTGGGCAGGCCTTGGCTGACTGTTGTCTGGGATGTGCTATACTCGAGCGGGGACTCGGGACACGCTATACTCAGGCTAGGTCGTCACAGAGGTAAGAGGATTAATACAAGTCTAAACTAATACAAGGGGGATGAGTCTCACCTAGGTCGTCGTGGAGGTAAGAGGAAAAGCAGAACAAGGAGTTCATGCAATTCCTGAGACCTTATATAGCGGCAACCGTGAGACTATATTATCTAAAGTTACCTAAACAAACAGAATGGAACAAATGAAGGTCATGTGGAGGGAGTGTGGGAAATGATTGAAAAGACGATTAAATATAATGAAAAGGAGCGGTTAAAAGAAAAGAAATGGTAAAAGGAAAAGAAAAGAAAAGGAAAAGTTCGAGTCCTAACATTACCCCCCCCTCAAGGTTGGGCATCCCGACCAACCAAGATCATGGTTGTCTGGCTCGGTGTCGGCAAAGAGTGGGCGAAGTCGTTGGCAAGGAATGTTAAGTTTTCGAGGAGCACCGGGGTGTTTTTGATAGAACTCAGTGATTGCCTCCTTTGCATTCTCACCGAAGTCCGTCTCAGGCTGCCAAGTTGGTTCATTATACCTGACCCACTTGACAAGGTACTGTAGTTTTCCTCAGTGTAGGCGTGAGTCGACGACCTCCTTGATCTCATATTCCTCCTCATTATCGACGATGTCCGGTAGCGGCAGAGGCAGCTGTCTCTGGCTTTCGAAGGATGGTTTGACAGCAGGTTTCAACAGGGCTTCATTGAAGATGGGGTGGACCTTTTTTCATCACTTTGGGAGCCTGAGCTTGTACACGCTTGCTCCCACCTTGTCGACGATGTCGAAGGGACCGTACCACTTGTCCGCAAGCTTCTTTGTCGGTGAGTCCATGCTGATGTTTCGTCCATCGAGGAAGACCTTGTCTCCAGCCTTGTACTCCACCGATGTTCCTGCCGTCCGGTCATGGTGGCATTTCATGTCTTCAGCTGCCTTGACCAGGTTGTCCTTCGCGACGCAATGCATTTCTTTAATGTGCTTCGCAAATTCTTCCGCCAACATGTTGGCAGAGGAGGTTCACGTCACATCGAAGCTCAGAGGATGGTGTCCTGTATTTGCATAGAAGGGGGACATCTTTGTCGCCGAGTGTTCGCAGTTGTTGTATGCAAACTCTGCGAGGGGGAGCCAGTCCTTCCAGTCTGATTGCCAATGGTTAACAAAGAGCCAAAGGTACTGTTTGAGTTCTTGGTTAATGCATTCCGTCTGACCATCTGTCTGTGGGTGATACGCCGTTGACAGGTTGCCTTCAATGTGCAGGAGTTTGTACAGCTCCTTCATCATCAATGTGTCGAACTGCGTGCTGCAGTCATGGATAATCTTCTTTGGTAGGCCATGGAGATGGAAAACGTGGTCACGGTACAACTGAGCCATGCCTTCTGCTGACAGTTTTGTCATCGTTGGGATCACGTGCATCTGTTTTGAGAACCTGTCTACAAAGACGCAGATCGCGTTGTGTCCCTTGGAGTCTGGGAGTTCTCCAATGAGATTGACCGTAACAACTTCCCAAGGACCCTCAGGGACTGTGTTCGGGTGGAGTGGTCTTGACCTCAATGCCCTCAGAGCCTTTGTTCGCTGACAGTGATCACACCCTCGGACATACGCTCGGACATCGGAGAACATCGACATCCACCAGAAGTCTCGACGGACGAGCTCCACCGTTTTTGACGCTCCTGGATGCCCAGCCAGTACCGAGTCGTGACACTCCTGCAACACAGATTCCTTTATCGTCGATGGGATGTATACCTTGCCCTTCATTCGCCACAAACCGTCGACCTCCATCATCCCCGTCGGCCTCTCTGACTCGTCCTGTGCCCTCTGTGCCCCACCCACTCGTTCCAACACCTCATCACGCAACGTCCTCACCACCCCACAGTTCAGCCACTTCTCCTTGATGAACACAACTCCGTTGTTGTCATCCTTGCCCTCGCCGTAGCCTGCCTTGCATGACAGTAGGTCCACCTTGCCCATCATCTTCCCTGATTTGTGCTCGAGGTGGAAGTCAAATTCTTTGAGTTCTGTGCACCAGCGAGCTTGGTGGTAGCTCAGCTTTTGCGCTGACCTGAAGTACATGAGGTTGGCGTGGTCGGACCAGATCTTGATCTTATGATGGGCGCTGAGAAGGTACTGTCTCCACTCCTTAAGTGCCGAAACGATTGCGAGCATCTCTTTCTCATAGATCTCATAGTTTCATTCTGCCGGCAGGAGCACCTCTGACCTGTAGGCGACTACCCTCTACTTGCCTTCCTGTTTCTGTAACAACACACCTCCAAGCGCGAAGTTTGATGAGTCCACTTCAACGCGGAAGGGGCCCTTGTCGTTGGCGATGGCCAGGACTGGAGGTGAGCAGAGACATCGTCTCAGCTCCTCGAACACTTCCTGCTGTTCGGTCTCCCATACCCAGTCCTTCTTGCCCATCAGCAATGTCAGTGGATGGACTACCTTGCTGTAGTCCTTAATGAACCTTCGCAGCCAGTTGCCCATGCTGAGGAATTGTTGCAGCTGTTTGAGGTTTCATGGAACTGGCCAGTCTGCGATTGCCTCTGTCTTTGCCGGGTCAGCCCTGATCTCACCATTGCCGACGATGTGACCGAGGTATTTTACGGTCTTGGCGTTGAACTCACACTTCTCCAGCTTCAGGTACAGGCCGTTCTCTTGCAAGATCTGGAGGACACGCCTCGACGTCTCGATATGTTCCTCAAGGGTTTGTGAGAGGATGAGGATGTTGTCGAGGTAGACGATGATCAAGTTGTCGTAGATCAGTCCCTTGAAGATGTGGTTGACGAATGCCTGGAACGTCGCCAGTGCATTGCAAAGACCAAAGAACATGACCGTTGGCTCAAAGAGACCCATATTTGTGTGAAAGGCTGCTTTCCACTTGTCACCTTCACGGATCCAGACATTGTAGTATCCCCATCGGAGGTCAAGTTTGGTGATGAACTTTGCCTTCTTGACCTTGTCGACAAGTTCATCAATGAGGGGGAGAGGGTACTTGTTCTTGATCATTCCCTCATTAAGTTTCTGGTAGTCCTGTATCGGGCATAGGGACTTGTCGGCCTTCTTGATGAAGAAGAAAGGCAACATGTTAGAACCTGAACTTTCACCTTTTCCTTTATTTTCCCTTTTACCATTTCCTTTATTATATCCGTCCTTTTCATTATATTTACCCATCTTACACAATCATTCCCACACTGCCTTCATTCGTTCCATTCCCACTCATTATGTAATGTTAGGTAATATAGTCTCACGGTCGTCGCTATATAAGGTCTCAGGAATCGCATGAACTCCTTGTTCTGCTTTTCCTCTTACCTCCGCGACGACCTAGGTGAGACTCGTCCCCTTGTATTAGTTTAGACTTGTATTAATCCTCTTACCTCCGCGACGACCTAGCCTGAGTAAGCGTGTCCCGAGTCTACGCTCGAGTATAGCACGTCCCAGACAACAGTCAGCCGAGGCCTGCCCAGTCCGAGTCGTCTCCCGGACTCCCGCCTAACACAACGCCATCGGTGAGATCGACTTTCATATACGGCCCGACTTCAGGTTCTCGTCGAGGAAGTCCTTTAGCGACTGCTGTTCTGTCAGTGTCAGCAGATAGATCTTGCAGTCGCTAGGCTTGAAGTCGGGTTTCAGGTTGATGACGTGGTCCCAGGGGTGGTGTTCCGGTAGCTTCTCGAATCCCTTCTCCAAGAAGACGTTGTCAGGCCAGGAATACGTTTGGAAATAACTAGTGATAACTCTACACAGTAGGATCTAGCCAAACAGCACAGTATCATGAACACACCCAAAACTCGCACATATGCACTTGCATTACGCTCATCAACTAGCATGTAACATGACATTCATAACAAATCATCTAAGGACATATCCCCCAAATCCCACCCAAGGCACAATCACTCAAGCGCACCTGAATAATCATTAGCCATATGAAACTCTAACCAGAAATTATTATTATTATCATACCGAATAGGCCTCTGGACAAGCCGAGCCACATTGATCATAGGAGCCCAGTCTACCTCCACCCGAATAGTCGTCTCAACCAGGATACTGAAATAATATGCAGTCAGATGGTCTGACCCAAAAGAGGAAGGGACAATCATTACTTAATTGGCTCCATCTGACAGTAACCATCAGACTGGGTAGGTCTCAGAAAGGCCATCAAGTGATTAAACAAGCGGTGCAGGTAGGAGTGTATTTTGGCACAGCTCGACGTCATAGAGGAAGACATTTAGGGAATTGTGTACCAGGCAATGACCTTTTCACAAAGATATTTGACTATCACAGTACTCAGATATCGGATATAAAGCCTAGCAAGGTCCCCGATCAAAAGCATTCAATTAGTCGGTTGCAGAAGAAAAGAGGGTACACATCTTATTCAGTAGTCATGGCTTCAGGAAGTTGCACAGCCTCACCCATTTTAGTGTGGGAAAGGAAGTCAGAAAGGATGGAAGACCAAGGTCTAGGCTGGTCTCTCCAAATGGAGGAAGCGGTGTTCATGATGATCAGCAATGAGTCATACATGGTCACAATGGCTTAATCAGTGGCAATCACATCAGAGCATGATGATGATCAGCAATGAGTCATATACTGTCACAATAGATCAGTCAGCCGTGATCCCATGTAGTCATGATGAAGTAGTCAAAATGAGTCACAAGGAGTCAGAAGGGATAGTCAGAGAGTGTCATGTATCATCATATGTAGTCATTTGTAGAATCAGGTCTCTAGTAGTGTAGTACAGCTTTGTATCTGCCAAAGGGCATAAATAGGGCATGTTTTGCTGCCCTAGAAATCAATATACATTTTTCCCCCTCTAGATCTCAGAAGCACAGAACCACCAGGGTTCTTAGTCAGACTACAGTTAGGAACTCAGCAGTTAAGAACTCAGCAGTTAAAACTGTCACTCTATTATATTCATTACTACCAATTAGTTTGGTACCCTATCTAGCACAGCCTAGATTCATCAGCAAGGCAAGCTTGCAATCTCCAACAGCCACACACAGCTATCACACCAATCTCTGTCCCTCTTCACTGAACACCTGGGAAGGACCCGTTTAGATAAATAGACCGGTCGACTCAGTGGAAGTACCATTGGATTCATTTTCACACCAGAATATTATCATCCCCACTTCCAGCAAGACAACATCGGCATAGTCATTGAGATATGCGGTGAAAGGTGATGGTATGGTCTACTGGCAGACTCGGACCTGGTTGAGTTCAGCCACTGGGGGTTCACTCTAATGTGTCTGATGGAGGGGATAGTGTCAGGAAGTGTAGGGAAGTGTAGGGGAATACTCGGGCTAGGTGTCGACTCAAGGATGTGAGTACAAAGGACGACCGGCAAAACGTGCCTAAATGCAGTCGGAGAACAAAGAGCGACTACGATCTTGACAACCCGGGCTCGGAAACTCGCCAGTGAAGACAGGAATCGATACTATTCGTCGAGAAGATTCCGAATCTGAAAAGATCTCGAGACGCGATGCAGAATTGACGGAGATATGGCGGTT
Organism: Porodaedalea pini; assembly: GCA_002794775.1. Lineage (NCBI taxonomy): Eukaryota > Fungi > Basidiomycota > Agaricomycetes > Hymenochaetales > Hymenochaetaceae > Porodaedalea > Porodaedalea pini. The sequence continues at coordinate 147,664 of NBAY01000055.1, read as the reverse complement.
GCACTGGTTGCGGCTGGCGGAACGCACAGAACTCCCGGAACCAAAAGCTATTTTCGTAGCTCTATGACGCGGGCTCGGAATCGTGCAAGAAAAGACAGTATTCGAAAGCGATTTTCGACGAGATTAAGGATCTGAAGAGAGCTCGAGAATCGGTTAAGAACTGAGGGCGATATAGCGAAAGCAAGATTTGGCCGAAAACGGGACTCGAGACGGAATGGACGGAACGGACGGAACGACACTGAACGGCAACGGAGACGAGAACTAAAGACTGGGACTGACTCAGGGGAACTAAACTTGTATTTTTGAGACATTTACATGAGTGTTTAAATAACCAACAGAGGGTTGAGCCTCTGAGCGGCGTACAAAGGACACAAAGACAGACCGGAGGCTCTAGCCAAACAACACCAAATAGCCAGAACTCGGAGCCGGAACTCAGGCACATGAGAAATTAAGCTTTGGGAGGCTCGGAACAATACCAGACCTGACCGAAAACAGACTTTGGTGGCTCACTGGTATGGAACCAAGCTGTATGCGTCGAGTTAATCCTGCCAAACACTGAAAGTGTCCTGAAATGCATCGGGGATACTTGTAAGACTGTCCTGAGTCGAGTCGAACCTAATAGAGCCGATTCTGAGGCCAGCGGCATCAGGATCTCCACAGCGGGCCAGGATGCCTTGTCCATTTGCACTTCTCTCACCCTCCTCATCTCTTCCACGGCCTCCTTTTCGATTGTGCACTCTTTTGGGCAGCGGGTGAATTCGATCAACCCTGCTTTCCAATCAACCTCCGGGTTATGACATTGAAGCCAGTCGTAGCCAAGGAAGATGTTCGACGATGCCAGGGATGTCACCGCAAGGACGATCCTTTCCTTGTGATGTCCAATTATTAGCTCGACGTCGACATATCTCTCGATCAAACTGGCCTCATTGTGCATGCCATCTGCATTGAGTACCGCGAGGGGTCTGATGTAGCATTTGGTCTCCAACCTGTATCGTTTGATGAACCTCACATCGATGCATGATCCTGTACACCCCGAATCCACGAGGGCATGCACATCCACCTCTTTCACTTCACCCACTACACTGTGTCCGACGTTCAGGAGGAGGTCCAGCTGGCATCCGCCAGTTCCCCTCATGAACAGTTGTTTGTTCTCACCATTTTCGTTCACACCGGTGGGGGCTTTTTAATCAGGAAAGTCATTGACGTCATTTGCATCTAAGTATTGTACAGACGGTTGACTATATTTTATCGAGTCCGAAATTGAAACCCCTTGTTCTTCCCGGTCAGTCACCCCAGTGGCTACGCCTGACCACTCGCAAAATCCTGCGAGTTGACGACCTCTTCATCATCGCCATCTTCCTCCACATAGTCCTCCACTGTCAACCTCCGAGTGTCTACGACTTCCTCGAAGGCTGATTCCTTCATTGCGCCTAGCTCATTGGCAAGAAGGCGATGCTCGCCTGGTGCCATCATCTGCAGCATGTGCTGCACGATCATCTTTCCTTGTGGGCACGTGTCTTCAAAGTGGCCCAGTTTGCCACAGATCCAACATGCCCTTCATCGTTGCGCCTCGTTCATCGAGACATCCATCAGCTGGCCGGCACCTCCAAAAGTAACGCCAGTCGCGTCATGTTTGTCAACATGGGGGGCTGCGATCTGACAGTGAGCCAGGGGTGCCTGCTGCTGCTGCTGGCACGGTGGAAGTGGGAACGCGCGACCTTGCTGGATTGTGCAGATCTGCTGTTCACCCCGATCGATCTCAATCCCCTTCTTCTTCCAGTTGTCATACGTTGTCGGAACTGGCGTTGACCTCAACACTCCACGGACCACCTCGATGTTCATTGCATGCTTCAGGCAATCACAGATGATGCTGTTGTCCATCAGTCCCACTCTCATGATGACAACGTCAAGTTTCTGGAAAAACTTGTCAGCGGTGAGGTCCTTCTGAACCTTGGTTCGGAATTCTGCTAGCGCCTTTTCCTTCTGGTTCGGGTCATTGAATGAGGCGTCTAGGCACTCTTGGAACCTTGTCCAACTGTCGGTGAAGGTCACGACGCCAGCTGTTGTTGACTCCTCCACGTAGTTTTGTGCCCACGTCACTGCATTGCCACCTTTTAGGTAGGAGAGAGCAATGTAGATCTTACTTTCCGATGTCGGGTACCGGCTCGGGTTTGCCGAGACAAAGAGGAGGACCTCACATTTGAAGTCCAGGTAGTCATCGCCGCCAGCGAATTCACATGGCCGGGCAACGTCGATGTTGGGGGTGGGGGCGGCAGGAGCAGGGGCGGCCAGAGCATTTGTCGCCTGATGGGCAAAAGCACCTGTGACAATCGCTGTGATCTGCTCCATTTGCTGCTGGCTAAAACCTCCTGTCGACATTGTTGGTTCGGGTACGGGCGTCAAGGGTTCAGGAGGGGTTGGTGGTGACGGGTCTCTCCGAGTCTCATGGTAAGGGCCTGGAGTCGGAGGCAGAAGGACCATAGACGTCGACGGTGCAGGTGACGATGGAGCAGCTGGGGGCCACCTAGCTCTTCTCCCTTGTTTGTCTGATGAGTACCAGCCATGCTGGATCTCACTCCACCAGATATCATGTACGACGCCACTGTTGTTTGTTGCGACGTAGCCTGGTCAGTCTGGATTCCAATGTGCTGACGCTGGGAGGGCCCATCATTGTTTGTCAGTGAGATCTATTTTGATGACGGCGGGGAACAGGGATCGGTTGTGCATTCGATCCGGGGTTATGCCAACGTTGGACGGGTTCGTCGGTGAAGTTGATGATGAGACGGAAAGACGCAGCAGAGATAACAATCGAAAATGACATTGACGACTGTACATGTAGTGTTACCCACGTCCAAGTTAAGTGGCTCCTCCACCAAAGGGAGATGTGGAGAGCCAGGGTCGGATAAGTCGGTGAGTGGTGACCTTCAGTCACAATGCTCTAGACACTGATGAATTCGTCGGCGTCTGCCTTGAGATAGCACTAAGCACACTTGGTAGGACTTTTGGATGGGGTCGGGAGAATTTGGTTGATGGTATTATGTAATACACGAACGTCCGAAAACGTCCAGGCAGGGTTGAGGGTTGTTGTTTAGGGGGTTTACACATCAAGTCCATCGAGGGGAGCGCTCCTCTAGACCAGGTGAAGGCAAGTCGACAGCGACGACGTATGCTGAAGATGAGCCTGGGTGGGGTTCTGCTTTTATGTTAGGCAGGAGTCCGGGAGACGACTTGGACTGGGCAGGCCTCAGCTGACTGTCGTCTGGGATGTGCTATACTCGAGCAGGGACTCAGGACACACTATACTCAGGCTAGGTCATCGCAGAGGTAAGAGGATTAATACAAGTCTAAACTAATACAAGGGGGACGAGTCTCACCTAGGTCATCGCGGAGGTAAGAGGAAAAGCAGAACAAGGAGTTCATGCAATTCCTGAGACCTTATATAGCAGCGACTGTGAGACTATATTATCTAAAGTTACATAAACGAACAGAATGGAACGAATGAAGGTCATGTGGAGAGAGTGTGGGAAATGATTGAAAAGACGATTAAATATAATGAAAAGGAGCGGTTAAAAGAAAAGAAAAGGTAAAAGGAAAATAAAAGAAAAGGAAAAGTTTGAGTCCTAACACTCGTACTCACTATTCTCATTCACACCGGTGGGGACTTCATAATCAGGAAAACCATTGACGTTGTTTGCATCTACGTATTGTACAGACGGTTGGTTATATTTTATCAAGTCCAGATTTGAAGCCCCTTGTTCTTCTCGGTCAGTCGCCCCGATGGCTACGCCTGACCACTCGCAAAATCCTGCAAGTCAACGACCTCTTCGTCATTGTCTTCCTCTTCCACATAGTCCTCTACAGTTGCCCTCCGAGTGTCTATGACTTCCTCAAAGGCTGATTCCTTCATTGCGCCTAGCTCGTTGGCGAGGAGGTGACGCTTGCCTGGCACCATCATCTGCAGCATGCGCTGCACGATCGTCTTTCCTTGCAGGCACGTGTCTTTAAAGTGACCCAGCTTGCCACAGATCCAGCATGCCCGTCATCATTGCGCCTCATTCATTGAGATGTCCATCGGCTGGCCGGCGCCTCCGAATGTGATGCCTGTTGCGTCGCGCTTGTCAACGTGAGGAGCTACCGCCTGACATCGTACCGGAGGAGTCTGTTGTGGGCGTGGTGAGGGCGGGAAAGCACAACCTCGTTATATGGCGCGGATCTGCTGTTCACCCTGATCGATCTCAATAGCCTTCTTCTTCCAGGCGTTGTACATTGTCAGGACCAGTGTCGACCTCAACACCCCATGGACCACCTCGATGTTCATCGCACGCTTCAGGCGGTCGCAGATGATGTTGTCATCTGTCAGGTCTGCCGCCTTGATGACCACGTTGAGCTTCTGGAAGAACTCATCGGTGGAGAGGTCCTTCTGAACCTTTTCTCAGAATTCCTTCAGTGCCTTCTCCTTTCTGTTTGGGTCATCGAACGAGGTGTCCAGTCACTCCTGGAATCTGGTCCAGCTATCCGTGAAACTCACAACGCCACCTGTCATGAATTCCTGGACGTAATTCTGTGCCCACGTTGACGCATTGCCACCCTTGAGATAAGAAAGGGCGACGTAGATCTTGCTCGACGATGTGGGGTATCTCGTGGGGTTCGCTGAGACAAAGAGAAGGACTTTGCGCCTGAAGTCGAGGTAATCGTCACTGCCAGCGAATTCGCGTGGCTGGGCGATGTCTATCAAGGGAGGTGGGGCATTACCTTGGCCAGCACCTGCCGGGGTTTGGGCTGCTTGGTAGGTAAACGCTCCTGTGACAATCGCCGCAATTTGTTCCAGCTGTTGCTGGCTGAAGCCTCCTGTCGACATTGTTGGTTCGGGCACAGGCGTTGAGGGTTCAGGAGGGGTTGGTGGCGACAGATCCCTATGGGTTTTGCGGTAAGGACCTGGAATTGGTGGTAAAACCACGGTAGATGTCAACGGCGCGGGCGATGAAGGAGTGGCTGGAGACCACCTAGCTCTCTTTCCGTCCGCAGTTGTCAAGTACCAATGTTTACTGATATCGCTGTACCAGATCTCGTGTACGACGCTGCTATTGTCAGTCGCAACGTAGCTTGGTCGGTCTGGATCCCAACGTGCCGATGAAGGGAGAGCTCGACGCTGTTCCTCAGTGATATCTATCTTGTCTAAGAGGGTGGGGGAACAGGGATCGGTTGTTCATTCAGTGATATTGCCGTAGACGCTTGTACTCGTCTAGTGACCCATGTCCACGTCAGGTGCGTACTCCACCAAAGGGAGATGTGGAGGGCCAGGGTGAGAAATGGTCTCCTAATCAAGATGGCAACTCATCCAACGTCAAGTTGGTGTCCAAATGCAGTAAGCATTTTGAGGAAAGTTGGTTGGAAAGTTTATGTAATACACAAACGTCCGAGAACGTCCAGGCAGGGTTGAGGGTTGTCGTTTAGGGAGTTTACACGTCAAGTCCATTGAGGGGAATGCTCCTCTAGACCAAGTGAAGGTGAGTCGACAGTGACAACGTACACTGGGGATGAGCCTGGGTGGGGTTCTGCTTTTATGTTAGGCAGGAGTCCAGGAGATGACTCGGACTGGGCAGGCCTCAGCTGACTGTCGTCTGAGACATGCTATACTCAAGCAGGGACTCGGGACACACTGTACTCAGGCTAGGTCATCGCAGAGGTAAGAGGAAAAGCAGAACAAGGAGTTCATGCGATTCCTGAGACCTTATATAGTGACGACCGTGAGACTATATTACCTAATGTCACATGAGCAGATGGAATGGAATGAATGAAGGTCATGTGAAGGGAGCATGGGAAATGATTGGAAAGATGATTAAATATAATGAAAAGGGGTGATTAAAAGAAGAGAAATGGTAAAAGGGAAAATAAAAGAAGAGGGAAAGTTCGAGTCCTAACACTACTCTGCAAGACCTGTTGTGAGAAAAGGAGGGTGGAAAGAGCTTGAAGTGAAACACAAATCTTGCTGCTGCACCATGAATACTGAATGAATTGGCTTCAAACTTTCAGAAGATGTTGGTATAGTCATATACTTAATTTACAGACATAGGAAAGAATTTTATAGGTAGATGTAGGGGAGCCATAATTTTTGAATCTCAGTGGAAAAGGGTGAGAGAACAGACCTGCTGCACTTGTTTGATCTCCACCCACCTACACAGTCAATTTATTGCTCCCTATTTTACATATTTCTGCTCCTGAGAGCTGTGCCTTTCTTTTGAGTACTTAATGAGCAGGTGCTGTGCAGAATTCACAGAGAAAATAGGCATTCATTCTAATTTTTCAATATTTTGGCTCAGCTGAGGCTCATTTCACTTGACATGCATGTGTTGCAGGACTTATGAAAATAGCTGTAATTTGTCATGGACGATTTAATCATTTTCATTTTTATTATCATTCCCTGTTATCTTATCTTATCATATCTTATCCAGTCATTACTAATCACACTTTTTTCAGTTTACTCATATCCATTATGTCCTTTTCCCACACTCTCATCACTCGCTGACTGATCCTATGACACTATTGTTCCATGAAGTTCCATGATGTTCTTTCATCTATCCTTATGTAATAGCTAATTCCCTGGTCCATGTGCAGCCTCTAAAGGGTATATAAGTAGGTAGTCCTCCTGTACTTATCCCTTAGTTTTGACCTGGTCAATTCGACCTGGCTACGTCCAGAAGCTGTCTCTCCTCCTTGTGCTGTGTCAGCTCCCCTGGCTCACCACTCTCTCTCTCTCTCCTCCTCTCCTTTGACTGAGTTCTGCACAACCCGGTTACCTCTTGCGTATCCGTAGTCCGTCGCTGACACAATTGACCCTTCATCCCAAAGTATTTCTTCAACAACCAGTGTGTCAATATTAGTGGGTAAAAGAGTAGAGACAATTTAAATTTATACAAATAAATGTTTGAATGAGAGTGATGCAATGCAGACTTAGGAGCAGCCAAAAATAGTCTCCCAACCATGATTTTTATTTTATGCAGATATTTTTCTGATTGATGAATACAGATTCTAAATGCTAGTCATCATTCAGTTGTGACCTCAGGTTGGTTTTCATCCATGGTGCTATTAAGATTCTCTACTCAGCATCATTGTAGATATATACTATATAATACTATTACAGCTATATCTGACTATGGATACTATAAACTATATGCTATATAACTTTATATAACTATGAGAGCCTATGAACTATATAAAACTATAAGCACTATATGGCACTCTATCACTATGTACTATGCAACTATACATGACTATAACATGCTATAAACTGCTATGTGACTATATACCACTATGGCTAACTATGAGTTTTTGCCATTTTCCTGATGCATAGAGCATCAAAGAGAAAACACTTGGAACATAAGAGAAACATAGAAAATCAAAAGAAAACATGTCCATGTGACAACTTCCCTATTTGCCTCAGTCCATCATCCAGTCATATCACAGCTCCACCAGAACTGAGATCCTCCAATCAGTGAGTCGTCATCCATCATCGGGCTGATCTCTGGTACACGTCCCAACTGACTCCAATGACATAAGCTTTCTGGTACATCCCGAATTGCCAGGGGGATCTTCCTAGTGATCTGCTGATGTGATGTCAGGCAAATCATCCTGTGTCCAGTATATGTTGGGCAAATTACTCTGAGTCCAGTACATGTCAATAATTGTCAGAATGTGCAATGGATGGCCTCTAGAGGGATCTGCAGTGATTGGCCACTCATCGGAACTCTACAATGTAATCAACGTGAGCTGATGACTGTTAGGCGGGAGCCCGGGAGACTACTCGGACTGGGCAGGCCTCGGCTGACTATCGTCTGGGACGTGCTATACTCGAGCGTAGACTCGGGACACGCTTACTCAGGCTAGGTCGTCGCGGAGGTAAGAGGATTAATACAAGACTAGACTAATACAAGGGGGACGAGTCTCACCTAGGTCGTCGCGGAGGTAAGAGGAAAAGCAGAACAAGGAGTTCATGCGATTCCTGAGACCTTATATAGCGACGACCATGAGACTATATTACCTAACATTACATAATGAGTGGGAATGGAACGAATGAAGGTTATATGAAGGGAGTGTGGGAAGTGATTGGAAAGATGATTAATTATAATGAAAAAGGAGCGGTTAAAAGGAAAGAAAATGGTAAAGGGAAAATAGAGGAAAAGGCGAAGGTTCGAGTTCTAACATTACCCCCCCTTCAAGGTTGGGCGTCCCGACCAACCATGATCGCGGTCGTCTGGCTCAGTGTTGGCGAAAAGCGGACGAAGTCGTTGACGAGGGATTTCGAGTCTTCGAGGTGCACCGGGATGTTTGAGGTAGAACTCAGCGATCGCCTCCTTTGCGTTCTCGCCGAAGTCTGACTCAGGCTGCCAGGTAGGTTCATTGTAGCCGACCCACTTGACAAGGTACTGTAGTTTCCCTCGGTGCAGGCGTGAGTCTAAGACTTCCTCGAGTTCGTATTCCTCCTCGTTATCGATGATGTCTGGCGGTGGCGGTGGTGGTTGCTTCTGGCTTTCAAAGGACGGTTTGACGGCGGGTTTCAACAGGGCTTCGTTGAAGACAGGGTGGACCTTTTTCCATCGTTTCGGGAGTTTGAGTTTGTAAGCGCTCGCTCCTACTTTGTCGACGATGTCAAAGGGACCGTACCATTTGTCGGCAAGCTTCTTCGTGGGCGAATCTGTGCTGATATTTCGTCCATCGAGGAAGACCTTATCGCCAGCCTTGTACTCTACCGAAGCTCCTGCCGTTCGGTCATGGTAGCGTTTCATGTCGTCTGCCGCTTTGACCAGGTTGTCCTTCGCGACACGATGAGTCTCTTTTATGTGCTTCACGAATTCTTCCGCCGACATGTTGGTAGACGAGGTTCGTGTCGTGTCAAAGCTCAAGGGGTGACGTCCTGTGTTCGCGTAGAAAGGGGACATCTTCGTCGCCGAATGTTCGCGGTTATTGTACGCAAACTCTGCGAGGGGGAGCCAGTCTTTCCAGTCCGATTGGCGGTGGTTCACGAAGAGTCTAAGATACTGTTCGAGCTCTTGGTTAACACGTTCTGTCTGACCATCTGTCTGTGGATGGTACGCCGTCGACGGGTTGCCTTCGATGTGTAGGAGTTTGTACAGCTCCTTCATCATTGATGCGTCAAACTGTGTGCCTCGATCATGGATGATCTTCTTCGGCAAGCCGTGAAGGCGGAAGACTTGGTCTCGGTACAGCTGGGCCATGCCTTCTGCTGACAGCCTTGTCGTCGTCGGGATCGCGTGCATTTGTTTCGAGAACCTGTCGACGAAGACACAGATTGCGTTGTGCCCCTTGGAGTCTGGGAGTTCTCCGATGAGGTCGACCGTGACGATTTCCCATGGGCCTTCCGGGATCGTGTTCGGGTGAAGTGGCCTTGATCTTGATGTTCTCAGAGCCTTCGTCCGCTGGCAACGGTCGCATCCTCGGACGTATGCTCGAATGTCGGAGAACATCGACGCCCACCAGAAGTCTCGACGTACCAGTTCAACCGTTTTTGACGATCCGGGATGTCCTGCCAGGGTCGAGTCGTGGCATTCCCGTAAAACCGCTTCCTTCATCGTCAACGGCACGTACACCTTGCCTTTCATCCGCCACAGCCCGTCGGCCTTCGTCATTCCCGTTGGTCTTTCCGACTCGTCCTGCGCCCTCTGCGCGTCACCCACTCGTTCCAACACTTCCTCACGCGACGTCCTCACTACTCCGCGGTTCAGCCACTTGTCCTTGATGAACACGACGTCATCGTTGTCATCCTTTCCCTCATCGTAGCCTGCTTTGCGTGACAGTAGGTCCGCCTTGCCCATCGTCTTCCCCGACTTGTGCTCGAGGTGGAAGTCGAATTCCTCGAGTTCTGTCCGCCAGCGAGCTTGTCGATAGCTCAGTTTCTGTGCCGACCTGAAGTAGGTGAGGTTGGCATGGTCGGACCAGATCTCGATCTTGTGGCGAGCGCCCAGGAGGTATTGACGCCATTCCTTGAGTGCCGAGACGATGGCGAGCATTTCCTTGTCGTAGATCTCGTAGTTTCGTTCGGCCGGTAGGAGCGCTTCTGACCTATAGGCGACTACCCTCCATTTGCCTTCCTGTTTCTGCAATAGCACGCCTCCGAGTGCGAAGTTCGACGAGTCCGCCTCAACGCGGAAAGGGCCCTCGTCGTTGGCGATGGCCAGGACTGGAGGTGAGCAGAGACGTCGTCTCAGCTCCTCGAACGCCTTCTGCTGTTCGGTCTCCCATACCCAGTCCTTCTTGCCCGTCAGCGACGTCAGCGGATGGACCACCTTGCTGTAGTCCTTAATGAACCGTCGTAGCCAATTACCCATGCCAAGGAACTGTTGTAGCTCCTTGAGGTTTCGTGGGACTGGCCAGTTCGCAATCGCCTCCGTCTTTGCCGGGTCCGCCTTGATCTCGCCGTTGCCGATGATGTGACCGAGATACTTAACGACCTTGGCATCGAATTCGCACTTTTCCGGTTTCAAGTATAGGCCGTTTTCCCGGAGGATCTGAAGTACGCGCCTCGACGTGTCGATGTGCTCCTCAATGGTTTCTGAGAGGATCAATATGTCGTCGAGGTATACGATGATCAAGTTTGCGTAGATCAGTTCCTTGAAGATGTGGTTGACGAACGCTTGGAACGTCGCCGGCGCATTGCAAAGACCGAAAAACATGACTGTTGGCTCGAAGAGGCCCATGTTCGTGCGAAATGCCGCCTTCCACTCGTCGCCTTCGCGGATCCGGACGTTGTAGTACCCCCAGCGAAGGTCAAGCTTAGTGATGTACTTCGCCTTCTTGACCTTATCAACAAGTTCGTCGATGAGAGGGAGGGGGTACTTATTCTTGATCGTGCCGTCGTTGAGTTTGCGGTAATCCTGGATCGGGCGTAGCGATTTGTCGGCCTTTTTTATGAAGAAGAAAGGCGACGCCATGGGCGAGATCGACCGTCGGATGCGACCTGACTTTAGATTTTCATCGAGGAAGTCCTTGAGCGACTGCTGCTCAGTTGGCGTGAGCGGGTAGATCTTACAGTCGCTTGGTTTGAAGTCGGGCTTCAAGTCGATGACGTGGTCCCAGGGGCGATGTTCCGGTAGCTTTTCAAAACCTTTTTCGCTAAAAACATCGGCGTAGTCGTCGAGGTATGCGGGCCAGGACGTCTTGTCCATTCGCATCTCTCTCACCCCCTTCGTCTCTTCCACTGCTCTCCACACCTTCCGCATGCTTTCCTCCGCGTTCCTCTCCACCACACATTCACTCGGGCAACGCGTAAAGTCGAGTGTTCCCGTTTTCCAGTCGACTTCCGGGTTGTGTCGACGAAGCCAGTCATACCCTAAAAAGATGTTGGACGATGCCAGCGAGGTCACCGCCAGGACGATCTGTTCTTTATGGTGACCGATCGTAAGTTCGACGTCGACGTACTCCTCGATCAATCCGGCTTCGTTGTGTGTGCCGTCGGCATTGAGTACCGCAAGGGGTCGAATATAACGCTTCGTCTCCAGCCCGTACCGTTCGACGAACCTTACGTCAATGCACGATCCTGTACATCCCGAATCTACGAGTGCGTGTGCGTCCACCTCCTTTACTTCACCTTCCATTCTGTGTCCGACGTTCAGGAGAAGGTCCAGCTGGCGTCCGCCAGTTCCTCTCATGAACAGCTGCTCATGTTCCTCCCTTTCTTTCACATCGGTAGAGACTTCGTAGTCGGAAAAACCATCGACGTTGTTCACATCTACGTATTGTACAAACGGTTGGTTATATTTTAGCGGTTCCGGATTCGAAGTATCTTGTTCTTCTTGGTCAGTCGCCCCGATGGCTACGTCTGACCACTCGCAAAACCCTGCGAGTCGACGACCTCTTCGTCATTCTCTTCTTCCTCCACATAGTCCTCCACCGTCGACCTCCGAGTGTCTACGACTTCCTCGAAGGCCGATTCCTTCATCGCGCCGAGCTCGTCCGCGAGGATGCGGCGTTCGCCTGGTGCCATTAGTTCCAACATGCGCTGGATGATTGGCTTCCCCTGCGGGCACTTGTCCTTGAAATGGCCCAGCCCGCCGCAGATCCAGCACGCGCGTCGTCGTTGCGCCTCGTTCATTGAGACGTCCATCGGTTGACCAGCGCCTCCAAAGGTGACGCCAGTCGCGTCGCGTCTGTCGACGTGAGGGGCCGCTACCTGACGGCGAGCCGGGGGTCCTTGTTGTTGTTGCGGGCGAGGCTGAGGTATGAACGGGCGACCTCGTTGGATTGCGCGGATCTGTTGTTCGCCTCAATCGATCTCGATGGCCTTGTTCTTCCAGTCCTCGTACTTCGTCGGAACCGGCGTTGATCTCAGGACTCCACGCACTACTTCGATGTTCATGGCGCGTTTGAGACGATCACAGATGATGCTGTCATCCTTCAGTTCCGCACGTTTGATGATGACGTCGAGCTGTTGGAAGAACTTGTCTGCGGTGAGGTCCTTCTGGACCTTCTCCCGGAATTCCTTCAGCGCCGCCTCCTTGCGATTCGGGTCGTCGAACGAGGCGTCGAGTCGTTCCTGGAATCTCTCCCAGCTGTCGGTGAATGTGACGATTCCCGACGTTGTCGACTCCTCGACGTAGTTCTGCGCCCACGTCGCCGCATTACCACCCTTCAGGTAAGAGAGAGCTACATAAATTCTACTCTCCGACGTAGGGTATCGGTTCGGGTTCGCGGATACAAAAAGAAGGACTTCTCGTCTGAAGTCGAGGTAGTCGTCGCCACCAGTGAATTCACGTGGTCGGGCGACGTCTATGTTGGGGGTCGGGGGGTTAGCGGCCGCGACCGGTGCTGGGGCGTTGTTCGCCTGATGGGTGAAGGCACTCGCAACGATGGCCGCGATCTGTGCCATTTGCTGTTGGCTAAAACCTTCTGTTGACATCGCGGGTTCGGGTGCGGGTGTCGAAGGTTCTGGAGGAGTCGGCGGTGAGGGGTCTCTGTTGGTTTCGCGGTAAGGACCCGGGGTCGGTGGTAGGTTGACTGTAGACGTTGACGGTGCAGGTGACGACGGAGCGGCTGGGGGCCACCTTGCTCTCCTCCCTCGTTCGTCTGATGAATACCAGCTGCGCCGGATTTCACTCCACCAGATGTCGTGAGTAACGCCGCTATTATTGGTCGCGACGTAGCCTGGTCGGTCTGGATCCCAACGGGCTGAAGCAGGAAGGGCCCGTTGCTGTTCGTGGGTGAGATCTATCTTGACGTCGGCGGAGGAACAGGGATCGGTTGCGCGTTTGATCCGGGGTTACGCCAACGTTGAGCGGGTTCGTCAGCGAAGTTGATGACGAGGCGGTAGGATCCGAGCGAGATTACAAACGAGATTGTCGTCGAGGTTTGAACTCGTCTTGTCACCCACGTCCACGTTAGGTGCGTGCTCCACCAGAGGCTAACTCGTAAAGCCAGGGTCGGGAAATGTCGGTTGATATAATTACGTAATACACGAACGTCCGAAAACGTCCGGGCAGGGTTGAGGGTTGTCGTTTAGGGGGTTTACACGTCAAGTCCGTCGAGGGGAGCGCTCCTCTAGACTGAGTGAAGGCGAGTCGACAGCGACGACGTACGCTGGGGATGAGCCTGGGTGTGGTTCTGCTTTTATGTTAGGCGGGAGCCCGGGAGACTACTCGGACTGGGCAGGCCTCGGCTGACTATCGTCTGGGACGTGCTATACTCGAGCGTAGACTCAGGACACGCTTACTCAGGCTAGGTCGTCGCGGAGGTAAGAGGATTAATACAAGACTAGACTAATACAAGGGGGACAAGTCTCACCTAGGTCGTCGCGGAGGTAAGAGGAAAAGCAGAACAAGGAGTTCATGCGATTCCTGAGACCTTATATAGCGACGACCATGAGACTATATTACCTAACATTACATAATGAGTGGGAATGGAACGAATGAAGGTTATATGAAGGGAGTGTGGGAAGTGATTGGAAAGATGATTAATTATAATGAAAAAGGAGCGGTTAAAAGGAAAGAAAATGGTAAAGGGAAAATAGAGGAAAAGGCGAAGGTTCGAGTTCTAACAATGACTCACACTTACTAGGAATTCCTCATTGAAGAGCAATAATTGCAATGCTCTATCCCCAGCATGACAGAGTTTCACAAGATTACCCAGGACCTTCCAGTCAAGGAAAAAGAATGTTGAACTATAAATAACTGATGGATACTTGCCTGAGCAAATATCTGTCATTGGTCACATGACCAAACTTCCAGAACTCTGACTATATGCTCATATGACTATGCACCATATGCTCACTTTACTCTTTATAGTATACTATTCAACTGTACTGTATATAAGGATGGGCACTCTTGCCCCTAATCTATAGCTTTGTCCCACTTCTTGCTCATCTAAGAAAGAACTTGCTGACTCTGTCAGTGTAGCATGCATGCAGCCCAGAACATCTAAGGGCATCACAGACCTGTTATTGCCTCAAACTTCTATCAGCTAGATGCTGACAGTCCCTCTAAGAAGTCGGCAACTAGCAAAAGCCGGCCTGGCTATTTAGCAGGTTAAGGTCTCGTTCGTTATCAAAATTAACCAGACAAATCAAGTATGGCATTTCACATAGTAGAAATGTGGCATCTTACTATAATTAAATTTCAGTTGCAATCAGAGGCAACCCTCTATCAGCCCCTATTAGCATTTTTGCCTTTCCTAAGGAGGTACTTCCTTAGCCAAATCCTTTTTGGTTCTGTTTCAGGGTTTCCCTCCTTGTAAGTAAGAATAGCCTTTGTTTGTATGTGTTGGGTCGGTATTTGCGAGAGGCGTGAAAATCGCCGTCCACTTAGTCCACTATATCGCGTTTTTGCGCATAGTCCCGTGGCGTGGGCATTTTGTTTTTACACTTAGCAGTTTGACTCAAATGACCGTAAATCAAGTTCCGCTCGGTACTGGCCCTCCGACTCGGGATGAACTTCGAATGTACTACCGGCCAAAATTCACTTGGACGCAGTTGAGGCTGTTCATCAACTCCGGGTGCGTCATGATGCCATCTGGAATTCGTAGGATGCTGAAAATGCACTCATAATCTGGGGGATAAAGTGATCTGGGTCTTCTGAAGCGCGATAAGGCGCTTCAAGTGAGGTACAGCGAGTGGACGAATAGAATAAGGGCTGAGTATGGATCCATTGGTGAGTGAATAACGGTTGCTGTCGCTTCGATTTCGTTACTGAGCAATGCGAGCCTGTAGTGGATTACTTGCTGAATCATCGCTTACAATGGGGCAAACCTGACCGCCTTTCCCTACTGCAGTCCGAGCTCGACCACGCTGAGATAGAACAGAAGATGTCGCCGACAGATGTGACCTTGCCTGGGTACTTCACCGCCGACACTCCACTAAGTCTCATTAGCATTATCCAGAACGATTGGCCATACTCAGGTGCTGATTGGTTTTCGCCTTCCATCCAACTTTGACTCAAGAGATAACCTAACAGTACCGCTGGAGGTTGAGCATTCCTTGATCTGGACGAAGGTTCCCATTCTCCCAGTACCCTCGTTGATTATGCCTCACATCGCCGCATCTCTTTCCTCTGGTATGCAAGAGAAGGTCACGGCACGCCTTGCTCAGGACGGGCTATGGGGTTTCACAGGGGCCGTCGAGCCTCCGCCCTCTCCTTCACTTCTCCCTGATAATCTCGGCGCTCTGAGCGACTGGGGTGTTACCCTCGACAAACTCATAATTAGCCCGAGGGGATCGCCTGAAGAGGAGGAAGCTGTGAGAATGTCTGGGATGGAGGTGCAGAAGTTCATAATGCGGAGGTGGGTGGAACGTGAATGGGAGACATGCTGGTTTGTCAATCCCCCTGTGAGTTCCCTTCGTCATTTGTTTGATGCGCAGTCTGATGGAGTCCCAATAGAGACTCCAGAGTGTGAAGGGCCTCGCGCATATCCATGTCTTTGCGAGAAAGAAGAGCTCAGAAGAAACGGCAAAGTGGGATGCATTAAACAAATGAACTATTAGAAACTCGGTTTGTACATAGATTTAGAACTAGACATATTTGCTATGACTTCTTCCTGAGATTGAAATGGCGTACCACTATATCGACGATATCCTTCCACTCTGTCATGGCGCCTATGCCCACATCTCCGCAGGCCAGGTTCTTTCCAATGGGCCCAATAACTTCATAACGAAGCATGTCCTTGACAATGCGGATATGCTCTGCAGTAAGCGGGTGCTCGTACATAAACGTGTTCATCGCTGGGAAGACGTAGGTCGGAGTGGTCGGTGCTAGTGCGCGGAGGAGGGAGGTCTTGGAGAGCCATCAGCAGTTTCTACCGAAGCGAGCGAGAGCGTAGAGTCATACCGCAAGGTTGTCGCAGAGGCCACCTGCCATCTTAGCGAGCGTATTCGCGGAGCAAGGCGCGACGAGGACTACATCTGCCCACCGCCTGAGCTCGATGTGTAAGATAGGGTCGCCGATTTTATATTCATCCTGTGTCCGATCAACTAAAGCGCTGAACGTGGAGCGGATGCGAGTTGACGACGTACCTTCCACTCGTCCCTGTCCGTCCAGACATGCACGCCGGCCTCAACAACCTTCAGCTTGTCGAAGAATTTCAGGGACGCGTCCGTCGCGACAACTTCGACTCGGACGTTCTCATGCTATTTCGTTGCATATTGCTGATGTGTTCGGAGAACAAGCGGCGAGGGACGGCGGACCTTGAGCAGTTCGGCTACGATGAGGGATGCCTTTATAGAGGCGACGCTACCAGTGGTAATGAGCAAGACGTGTACACTGCCAGCTACGCGCGCTGATGCGGCTTCAAATTGTGAAGCGGCCATAATGACGATGGTGTGAAGGAGAGCAGCATGCGTGTCGATCTTGAGACACGCTCCGCTCCGCCCTTGTCACAGAGTCCGACTACCATCATCTATACAGATCCAAGGAACCGACAAACATGCAAGTAATAAAGCTCATCTTACTCGCGGAATCCTTACTCTTTCTCTAGGTCAAGCAGTAAGCCTCGTCGAGGCAACGCTCCTCCGATTCAAGCTCGCGGACGAGGACGAGGACGTGGACGTCCAAACGATGCAACCAACTCTGTGCTAAACCGAAAGTCCCAACCAAATGCTGCAAACAGGAAGGTGAAGCTCGAGTTTATACCTTCCATAAGCAGGAGCGGTGGTGACGATGGGCGGGGGGACACGTACGTTCGGTCTACATGTTACTCTTACTGTATTCCGAGTCTTGTCTCATGGATCCATTTAAAGCCTAAAAGATAAAGTCATTCAGGAAGAGTACTGGGGGATGATCCAAGAGAAGGTGCAGTTTTGGAAAATGTCATTACTACGAAGGCATGTCTCATATTTACCTCGTGTGCAGCTTGCGGCCCACTGGGACAAATTTCCTTCCGGCTCATATAAGGATCAGTTGCGGGTAGAGAGGGAAAGCAACATTCTTCTTCTTCTTAGTAAATATGTTTAGTAATCTTATTCGAATTGATTCTAACAGACGTCACAGGAAAGCTGAGGGAAGGTGTCCTTGCTTCCCAACGCACGGACGAGTTTGCACTCAGAGGTCCGTACAATGCAGTATGATTGATGAACATAACTAACATCCTTGCAGTGTACGAAACATCTTTCTACCTAGCCGTCATCTTCGAGTCTCCGGTGCAAGCCTCGTCCTCCTTGTCGCACCTCCCGGAGCTTTACTCATCCCTGTTGTCGAAGCCATATTCCACCAGTTTCACTGACTCAACGTACGGAAGAGCAGAGGCTCTGGCTATTGTCTCTCTTATATTTCATCTGAGTGAAGCATTCCCTTCGCAGGCGACATACTATCGTCAATTGAAGTCTTTGGAATGCTTTTGCCCTCCGCAAGGCAGCGTCGCGCTCAAGTGGGTTTCTTCTATGCGAGCCTCGATCAACTGCCAGAATTATGCGAGGTTTGAGACCCTCACGCGTCGGTCGCAGCTAGCCTCTGTGGTTGAGAGCATTCAGTATCTTTCAGGGACTGAAGCTAGCAGAGAACAACATCTGGTCCAGTCGGCTCTCTGCTCGGCTGTTGGTGCGCTACGCCTCAAGCTACGTAGTGTCGCGTGGACAGTCCTACGTTTCTCCTACCGAGAGTTTACCCTTGGTGCGGATACTGACACGGCCGCATGGCTTTCGCGATCGCTACTATTCGAATCTGTTGGCGATGGTAAGAAGAGCATGGATGCGGAGGAATGGATGAAACATACCATCAAAGATGGACATGCAGCTAAGAAGGAAGGGTCTCAAGGACGTTGGGTCCTCAAGCGGTAGATTTCATCATGCTTTTTTTTTTCTCATGATTTCAGTTCAGCAATTATCTCAGTGTGATCTAGCAGCGCATCATGTGTCATCTTCTACCTTGATAAACCCAACGAGTGGCAACTATGCGATTGCTGTATTTCGGAACTGAAGAAATGTATTGAAAAGACTAACCAGGCGCCATACATCTCTATAATATGATATGGCTTTTTCAATCGGCGGCCAGCGGAGACTCGTCTGAAACGACGATGACGATATGGTCGCTGACAGTACTAGTCTGGTATAACCCCCCCCCCCCCCCCCCCAACAGACTCGCATATCTCGCCTTCTGCGGCTCATTTCTGTGTACCACACTCATGAAGACCAGAGTCAAGGCGATCGCACCACCACACCTGCTCCTCGTCTGCCTTCCTCACGAGTTACTGTGCCATGTCTAACTATACAATAGCGCAGCCTTCTGTGTATCAATCTCATCTTCGGATTCAGCGGCGATGTTGGCTATAATGGAATGCTGGAATCACTCGATCTTGTTATCCTTAGGGAGTTCTTTGTTTCGTAAAGGGTGCCAACTTAGGGGTCAAACCATATCCATATGCTACCTTCAACGTCGGAGAGATGCGGTTTTCTATCTGAAGACTGTTTCACGGATAAACAACGTCTTCAAATTCCAGAATTCCATTCTGATCAGGCCTCCGAGGGTCGGATCCATCACTGGCATTGCATTCGCTGGGTGCAGCGTGTCGAACACCTGAAGCTTTGTCACTCTACTACTTCCCTTACTTCCTCTGCCTCCATCAGGAGCGGTATTGGATGGAGGGATGGATGTGTTCAGAATTCAGCACTTCATCCTGGACCCGGCGCTCGAATGAGTGTTCTCACTCGTTTACAAGGAAGCACAACGATGCCTGATGCGATGGATCTCAACGAAGAGATGTATGGATTTCAAAGCTAGGTCATTTCCGATTGGGACCGTCGCTATTCCGGACGTTCCTGAGGGCATTTATAGTACCTGATTCCGAGAGCGGAAGTTGAGGCACGTTGTAGAACGCAGAGCTAGTCTTCTTTATATGCTTTGCTGACTAGACTGCTCTCTGAACATCCATCACTTGCATTCCTCAATCTGTACCTGAAATGTATGTCTGGGGATAACTCGTTCTGTATTGAACTTTGAACTCGAACTTTACGATTTTAGAGATATTTTTTCCACAGGGCCCGACATAGGCCATTTAGATTCCTTCATACAGACCGTTCTGAAACGAAAGGCCGCAGCGCACCTAACGCTTACGCCTCAGAGAAATCAGCGCTGCACATTCGGGGTTTAGTAGAGAAACGTTGGGTCTTAGAACAAGTTGAGTCGGAAGATGACACAGAAAAGAATTCGATAATCTGCGACGGGCACTGAAAGTGGTAGGCACAAAGGTATGCTAGAAGCTCCATGATAGGCATTGTACAACCGATCTGTTTCAGTTGAGCATATAGCATTGTGGACCTTCTTGGTGGCTCTTCTGAGGCGTCCATGGCTCGGCTAAATTCGTAGAACCCGCAGCTGGCTTGGAAGCTATGTGCGATGCTCGAGAAACTTAGAAGTGACTGCACCGCTTGACTAATGTCTTTCATCTTCTTGGATCAATGCTCGGATATGCATAACACTGACACTGGGTGGTTCTATCAACTTCTACCGGTGCTTCGCACTAGATTCCCTCCAGATTTTTTGCTGCCTCAGCATCCACCTCACAGACCTATCGCTGTCCTTTAGATATCCTTCTTTTTTTGCATGAGTCATCGCAAAGCTACATGTACACCTTCTTTCTTCATCCGTATTGCCAGTGACTACACAGTCAGGAACGCTGTAGGCCTGTAGCACTCCCAACGCCTTTGCCTCAGGTGGATCACTCAAACAGACAACCGACTTTATTGTAAATGGACGGCTAAGAATGTGTAGAAAAATAAGACATGTACTAATAATGACCTCTCCCAACGAGATAGTGATTAATATTGGCGTCGACAAAGCAAGAACTGTTTGCAAAGTATTTGCGTGCACGTGACTTTCGCTTTTTTTGTACCTCAGTGCCCTTTCAGCTTCAAAAATCAAAATCTTACTCAATTCCTCGCCAATTCTTATCAAACAAATTTCTTTGAGGTACAACAAAAGCAAAAACATATGAACTCTAATACTTTTTCAAATAGCTGTAAGCGCTCCAATACGTAAGTAGCACGCAGTCAACCTGGGCCTGCCTCCTGCCATGGAAAGCATGTAATGTCATGACAGCTGAGCATGTACTGGAGTCAGAGCTATTACTGCTTGGCTCTCGCACCTAGTCGCAGAGACATCTCCGACTAATCTCCCCTTATGACTGTGGTAGAATGTGCTAATATCAGGCCAAACGCCTTCAAGTTGCTGACACTGGCATGACCTTATCCCGAATAGATGCACTTCATTCCGTGTTTCGTACTTCATCGAGTATCGAGTGGATATTGCGCCAGTACAAGACTTGTCTGGTACCAACGCAGCTTACCTATGACATCATAGAAATGGTTTAAACTGACATTTCCGAATAGTATAAATCCACACCTTTGAGCTGTCCATCTTCAGCACGGTCCCTCAGCCATGTCCAACCTAGTCAAGACTCTCTATCTTCCCGAAACCATGACAAACTGGCCTTGGCCACGCGCAATTAACCCGTACTATGAGGAAGCTAAGACAGAGTCCAACGCCTGGTTCCACAGTCTCAAAGCATTTTCTGCCCGGTCCCAATATGCTTTTGACAAGTGTGATTTTTGTGAGCGCATTTACCTACCCAACCTTCCTATGTACATTACTGATGTGTATTTGACACCAGCCCTCCTTGCTGCCCTTGTCTATCCTCGGGTCTCCAAAGGTAGGTGCAATACATAGTGGCACCATGGGTATATCTACTGATGATTGGGCAGAGCACCTTCGAAGTGCTTGCGACCTGATGAATCTATTCTTCGCCATCGACGAGTACACTGATGTAGAGCCCGAGTCAGTGGTTCGTAGCATAGCGGACATCATTATCGACGCTTTCAAGAATCCCCACAAGCCCCGTCCTGAGGGAGAAGTTGTTCTCGGCGAAATGGTACGGCAGTGAGTAAAGTTTCCTTTTATTCAAAGTCATCTTGTTGCCTAAGTCAGTTCGTCAGGTACTGGGAAATGGCAATCAAAATTGCTAGCCCGAACTCTCAGCGCCATATGATCGAAAGCTTTTCTGCGTATCTAGAATCTGTCATTCAGCAGGCGGCCGATCGCGACAATAATAGGTACCGCTCGATTGCGTCCTATCTTGGGAACCGACGCGAGAACATCGGTACTCGACCTTCGTGCGCTGTTCTAGAGTTTCATCTCAATCTCCCCGACGAAGTCGTATATCATCCTATCGTCGTCGACTTAACCATGCACGTTACAGATTTGGTTGTCCTTGACAACGTAGGTCCTATGTCCGCTGTATCTGTTTGAGACGCTGAATTAGAACATTAATCTTAGGATATCATTTCATACAACAAGGAGCAAGCGACTGGCGACGACCGGCACAACATTCTCACCCTGGCCATGCGCGAGTTCACCTTGGACTTGGACGGCGCTATCAACTGGGCCATCAACCGCCACGCCGAGGCACAGACGAAGTTTCTGGACGGCCTGAAGCGTGTACCCTCCTGGGGCCCCGACATGGATCGCCAGGTCCAGCAGTACTTGGACGGAGTCGCGAATTGGGCTCGGGGCAACAATTGCTGGCACTTCGAGAGTGGACGCTATTTCGGCAACAAAGGCCTTGAGATCCAGAAGACTCGCCGGGTCCCACTTCTCCCGAAAGTCGTCCCACCGAGTCAGGATGCATCACTTCGACGAGAGAACGTGGTCGTGCCTCTCATAGAAGACTTGGAGGCCGAGACATAAACTGTAGATCTAGATGAACCAACAACCGTAGACATGAGGAACTGTTTAGCTCCATATGGGTCGCGATAGAGCTTACTTTGTTGCTGTAAAGACTTGTGCATAGTACTACATAGATAGGATATTTCCTTAGGATCGAAACAAGTCAGTAACCCTGCTGATTTCGTTGGATGTTGGACGTTGGGCTCCTATTGTCTGGATATACACAATAATAAAACGCGTGGATTAATGGACAGTTCGTTGACCGCCCAAGACACGACGTTTCTCCCATTCAAGTCCTTCACTTTTCTGGTTAGAATCGGCATCCCCGCCTAAGTCCATCTTGCTCGAGCTAAAACGCAATCAGTCACATCCAATCGTTGGGGCCGAAAGCTGAAAAGAAAGAGGCACCTTCTAACAAATCTAGATGCCGGTTTCGCTTACTACTTTGCGAAAGAGTGAGATACGGCTGACCTTGTACTTTGTGCCTGTCATGACAAGATTTGAGCCGGCTGCTAAGGGGTCTACAGCTCATTCTGCAGGTGGCACACTTCAAATGCAGTAAACCTAGAGTCTACGTTAGTAGTGAAATGTACTTTATCAAGCGTCTTACGGCGCATAGTCCACCGCAGACTCGGAGTACGTATCGCGCGGTACTTTCGCTACGGGAAGTTGGCCGGACCGTTCGATCCGACTTTTTATGTGGAATGCATCCTTGATAAAGAGGAGGTGAATTAACAGATGATGCTTTGAAACAGGAGCTTTGAGAGCATATGAGAAATAGAATAGAAAGTAGTACTAATACTACTATGTAGTGACACTGTCATGAGTGACTGAAAGGAACAAAAATCTAACAAGAGGCTGAAGAATGCATGTCTCGTGACTATTACGTATTTACTACTTAGCTACCGATCGCGTCGCGTCCGCGCCTTCGCCTCCTACCTTCGCTGCCCTTGCAAAACACCGAAGGACTATTGAGGCATAGCTTGAAACTAATGTCCTTCTTCAACACCTTTGGGTTCGTCGCTGTTCAGCCATTACACTGTAATTCGGTAGTTGACCGTCTTGACCACGCCGGACAGGCGCAAGGACAACCGCGCACCGCGCGCGCCAAAGCGATCACCGACGCCAACGTCCGCAACTTTCCCGCCGGATGGAATAAATCCTCCACCAGCTCCCCCTACACCTAACACTGCGGTGCAGAAGCCGCTCTATCTCTGCAGCCCGTTCGCGGAGGCCGCGCTTGTGAAGGGGAACTTCAAGACGATCGTCATGCTACCGAAGTATGTGGATGTCATGGAGTGGGTTGCGGTCAATAGTGCGTTGTCTGCGGAAGTGTTTCTTCATTTCACTGATCTCCGCGTGTCCGATGATAGTTTTCGACTTCTATACCAATCTCAACTCATTCTACGGCGTCATTGCAGAGTGCTGCACCTCACAGATGTGTCCTACCATGTCTGCTGGTGCGACGTGAGTTTATTCAACTTGTAAGACGATTTGGAATAACGATGTCACTTGCAGGCTCGATTATACTTGGATCGATCAGAATCGGAAGCAAGTAAAGCTCGCTGCGCCAACATACATTGATTATGTCATGACCTGGGTGCAGAACATGCTTGACGACGACTCCGTGTTTCCTACGAAAGCGGGTACGTATTCATCTGCTAGTGCTGTTCCTCATTTGCACACGTAATGACATGCACGCGTTGTCAGGCCATGACTTCCCCCAAAACTTTCCGTCCACCGCAAAGCATATCTACCGCCAGCTTCTCCGCGTCTTCGCGCACATATACCATGCGCACTATACCCAGATTCTCCACCTTCGCTCCGAACCACATTTCAACTCTCTGTTTGCCCATTTCTTGGCGTTTGGGAAGGAGTACGAGTTGCTCGAGGTGAAGGACGTGAAAGGCAGCTCGGCGCAGGGCCTTGTGGGAATTGGTGATCTTTGGGACAAGTGGAGGGACATGGGTATTTTGGAGAGCTGAACTGGCTGTTGAGTATTCTGCGTGGGTTGAGGATGCATTTCGTATGCTTCAGCTATGCCTTGTTTACGGTCTTTACGATTTTGATCCAGGAGATATATACCCATAAGACTCGTGTAATCTACGCTTCTCTGCATAGAGCGGCAATTATTCGCATTTACATGACACAGGCTCTGATGCTCTGACATAAGTTCATAGTGACGCGTTTCAAAATAATCGATGCATTGTCGCAGCAGTTGCACACAGTATGAAATATGCTACAAGGATATCAAATCTCATACTAGGTTTCGTTCGTCCAATGTCATCCAAGGTTGAACTTAGATTGAACTTGAAGGAAATAACGATTACGACTCAGTACGACTACGCTTCGCTTCACGCTGACTTTGGAGGAGCATCAGGGTTTCTGGTGGCCTCTTCGGGGCTTTCGGATGCTTCGTGCCAAAGATTTTCCTTCCCATCACAAGAGTTAATAAAAAGGACCGTCGTAGTGACGATGGAGGCCTACTTATTCCACCAACGAAGAATGCGATTGGCCGTCTTGCTACCATCAAAGATCCCAACGATATTCCAATAAAACCGGATGATGTCGAAGTCTCCATCCATGAAAGACCAAGACAGCTTGTCGCTAATGCTGAACCGCATCTGCAAAGCCATCAGATTCGCGTGCACAGAATCCTATCGCAAAGCTCACCAGGCATGCACAATACGCAATGGCGCGGGGCGTCATCTCGTTCATGTTGGCAATTTTTGCATTCGTTCTTGCTTTAGGGGGTCCACCCTTGGCAGTGAATGCAGAGCGGCGTCCAGTGAAGATCAGCTTCCCAAGCTGTATCAAGATTAATCTCTCCGTATTTGTCATTTATTCCAAAGAGACTCACGTGTACCAGAGCTTTATTCTTCAGAAGCCCCTTATCATAGTTATTTGTATCGCATTCACAATCTTTGTATATCCCTCTTGGATACTGATCCGCAGTCACCTCGATCTCTCCGTTCCGGATTCCCAAACGGACCCTGAAAAAGCGCTGTAAGTCGGACGTCGATGATGGAGAGAAATATCGAGGAAGAATGTACTTAGCGTCCTTCCAATCCAAGTCAACGGGGCATAACATTTTACCGAGCTTGCTCTTGAAACCGCGTTCAGCTTTTACCGCTAGCTTATTCCCTCTGGCTTCAGGAATTTCATCGAGATGAACCAGGATCTCTATAATGTTGTTTTTGGCCTTCTGGACGTCTGCCCCTCGACCAGCGATCGCACGCGTGCTCATCTGTTTGTTTAAGTCCACCAGTACGTCAGTAAAGATTGGAACAAACTTCAGGAATGGGGAACTACATGCATTTGCTGCAACGTCCTGCACCTTGTCTTCGGACATACGCAGAAGCTCTTCACGGAGTCTTGGCACAACATTGCAAAGAATATCAAAGCTTTCGATCTCACGGAGCGATCTAAGCAGTTGACGGTCGACATGGATAGATCAAATTTGAGCAAACGAGCCTTACAGTGCATCATGGTGCTCGACCCCGTCTCTTTTCCGCAATGAGACGCAGGCGCCCTTTGTTCAAAAGCCGCTCAAAGCCCGAGTCAAAGCCCACCAATCGGAGTATTTGGGGCGATAGCTTATTGACAACAATGTTAAAAGCTCTTCTGTCCTCGTCAGCTTCTTCTTGATCGGCATCTACGTCCATTTCTTCGTCATCCTGCAGCTGATCAACCTCCTCTTCTGACCCTTCATTATCCGTATCCAAGGAGGAGTTGCCCGAGCAAGTGTTTCCTTGTGCGTGCTGCAAGCCCAGGTCTTTGGTACCATACTTTGCGCCGAGGTGAGCATTAGGTAGAGCAATTTCACCACTCCTAGTGGCTGCGTCAACATCCATTGGCACGTTGGCCGACGGATTTCGCGGAACCTCAGCATCGACGGCCATTGGTGACACCTCATCTTCTGAGTCAGATATAACTATCACGGCGGTAGCTCTGGCTTGTCGTGATGCCTCCTTTCCGTATGGATCTCCATTCTTATCATCAGCATCAATATACGATGATGAGGATGAGGGCTCTAGTCTGAGACGAGACGGAAGTATTCGCACAATCTCTTTCTGAGTGAAGTCAGTGTGACCCCTCGCATGTGAAGAGGATGTCGGAGCTCTTGCTGGCTTATCATCATCATTCGAGTTTGAAGACGAGTCTGAAGACGATAAAACTTCTATCGGTTCTTGATCAATATTCGGTTTTAAGTGCGAAGATGATTGTGTCGACCCCGAAGTAGTCAACCCCGATCTCGGAAGCTTCCCGTCTGTTGGGTCTGTGAATGAGAAAGGATGAGCATTCAACAAATATAGCGAACCGAAATCACAACGATAACCTTGCGTGTTTGTAGTGACCGTTGAAATAATTTCTGCCGGAAGAGATTGTATTCGTACAGACAATCCTTCTTCTTTCATGGGCACACGTCTGGCAACACGATGGTTGAATGACTGTCTGTGCATCTTCCACAGTTCATCTGCTGCCAAAGGCACATCGCACACCATACAGTACTCACGTCCAGAGCAACCATCTTTGCGACTTTCGCAAATTTTCAGACGCTCGATGTGAGTATCAGAATTCTCATGCTTCCTCCAATCGTCACCGCGAACTGATGTATTGCAGGCTTTGCAAGGTATCTGTTGATCAGGATGGACAGGCTGTAGGCCAGGATCATTACCGAGTTTCATGATCTTAAGGAGGTGTTTGTGAGCGCAACCCGATGTATGGCCTTTGATAAACGCAGAACTGCTTATGAAGCAGTCGCAGACGACGCAACGGTAGAGCGTTGTCGCTTTCGAAGTCTTGCCCATATTCTTTGTCACTTTCAGTGAGCCAGGAGGATATACAATCGAGAACACAATCGGCCAAGGAGACGGTCTACCGCTGACAAGAAGTAACCCGGACGGTGATGACAGGAGACAGCAAAGAAGTGCGGTGAAAAAAACGTGACTAAGCGAGCCTATGTTGGGCGTTTATATCATTATAATACGGACCCACAGTCAATCAATCCCGTGCCAAACAATCTGTCTTCGCTATCTGGCTGTCACATCTCGGCGCAGCATAAAGATTTGCGCAACTTATTACTAGAACGCACTTCATGGCGGATGTATTCTCATCTCTCTCACTCAGGACGTCCTAGCCTTCCAGTTCTCATTCTGGTATCCTCGTTTCAAGCAATGAAGCATCGCTCGGCTGCATAGGTTAGCTAAAAGGTCCCTGCCAATTTGAATTTCCCCATCAGCCAAAAGTTAGCTAACCCGTGCAGCCGAGTGGGCACTTAGTATCGGATTCACTGTTGTCCGGCCTCTCGGTGAAGGTTTCAGGAGATACCTGCTCTCGGCGTGCGAATCCCAGAAGGGTCCGGTAACGTCACTGGGCCGTGTGTGTTTACAACTGCATGATTCATCGCCTTGTCTGTATTAACTTTGAATTGGGATTGAAACCTGAGGAACCTGGTGAAGGCCCCGATGAATCAGACGACGAAGAGGAACCACAAGAACATTTCGCGTTTCCGGAAACCGGCACCAAAATCAGGAAAGCTATAGCGGACTGTGAGGCAGTGTTTCCGATCCACTAGCTTCCCCTACGCCTGACGCTGCGGTGCAGAAGCCTCTCTATCTCTGCAGCCCGTTCACGGAGGCCGTGCTTTTGAAGGGGAACTTCAAGACGTCATGCTACTGAAGTACGTGGGTGTCATGGAGTGGGTTGCGGTCAATAGTGCGTTGTCGGCGGAAGTATTTCGAGTCTCTGTCGCTGATCTTTGTGCATCCGATAATAGTTTTTGACTTCTATACCAATCTAAACTCGTTCTACGGCGTCATTGCGGAGTGCTGCACCTCGCAGACGTGTCCTACTATGTCTGTTGGTGTGACGTGAGTTTATTCAACCTACAAGACGATTCATATTAATGGAGTTGCTTGTTTGCAGTCTTGATCATACTTGGATCGATCAAAACCGGAAGCAAGTAAAGCTCGCTGCACCGACATACATCGATTATGTCATGACCTGGGTGCAGAACATGCTTGACGATGACTCTATCTTTCGTATAAAAGCGGGTATGTATTCATCTGCTACGCGTTTACAATAGCACTGGCTCTGATGCTCTGATATCAGTTTATAGTGACGCGTTCCAAAGTAATCGCTGCCTCGTCGCAACAGTTGCATACACATCATGAAATATATACGGATATCAGATACGAGGCTGGGTTTCGTTGGTCCAAGATCGTCCAAGGTTGAGTTTCAAGAAAATACCAGTTACGACTCGGCACGATTGCGCTTCGCTTCACGCTGACTTTGGAGGACCTCCAGAGTCCCTGGCGGCCTCTTCTTCGGAGCTTTCGGACGCTGAGTTCCAAAGATCTCCCTTGTCATCAATGCAGTCAATAAAAGGGACCGGCATAGAGACGATGGATACCTACTTGTTCCACCAGCGAAGAATGCCCTTGGCTGACTCGCTATCATCAAAGATCCCAACGATATTCCAATAGAACTGGATGGTGTCGAATTCTCCATCCATGAGAGACCACGTCTCCATGTCGCTAATGCTGAATCGCATCTGCAAAAGCTGTTAGATTCATGCTCAAGAAATTCAGTCTGAAACCTCACCAGGCATGCAACGTAGGCAATAGCGCATGGCGTCATTTCGCACATGTTTGCAATCTCGGCGTTCGTTCCTGCTTTAGGAAGTCCACCCTTAGCAGTGAATGCAGAACGGCGCCCAGTGAAAATGAGCTTCCCAAGCTGTATGATTATTGATATCACTGTCTCTCGTCAAGGACTAAGCGACACGCACATGTACCAGAGCTTTATTCTTAAGAAGCCCTCTGTCATAGTTATTTGTATCGCATTCACAATCTGTGTATATCCCTCTTGGATACTGATCTGCTGCCACTTCAATACTCCCCTTCTGAATCCTCCTACGCACACTGTGAGAGTTCCGTGAGTTGGTCATCAAAGATGAAGAGAAATAACGAGAAAAACCGTACTCAAGCTTGTTCCAATCCAAGTCGACTGGACATAGCATTTTACCAAGTTCGCTTTTAAAGCCACGCTTAGTTTTCTCATTCAATGCATCCCCTTGGTCTTCAGGTATCTCATTAAGATGGACCAGGATCTTGATAATATTGTTTTTGGCCTTTTGGACGTCCCGTCGTCGAGCAGTAATTGCATGCTTTTTCATCTGCTCGTTTAGTATATTAGCAACGAATCGGATAAGTCTGAATGGAGAATCACACACGTTCGCTGCAACGCCCTGCGCCTCTTCTTCAGACATACGAACAAGCTCTTCGCGGAGCTTTGGCACAAGATTGCAGAGAATTTCAAAGCTATTGATTTCGCGTGGTGATCTAAGCCGTTGGTGGTTAACGTAGACCAACTTGGAATGGAGCAAGTGATACGCACAGCGCGCCTTGGGCTTCGACGCCTTCTCCATTTGCAATAAGACGCAGACGCCCCTGAACCAGGAGCCGCCCAAGGTCCGAGTCGAAGCCGATCAGTCGGAATATCTGGGAAGATAACTTTTTGACAAGAATGCTTAAGGCTTTCCTGTTCTCGTCTATCTCCTCTGGATAGTCTGCATCTACTGATTCTACATCCATTTCATCGTCATCCTGCAGTTGATCAATCTCTTCTTCTGTTCCTCCATTATCCGTATCTGAGGGAGAATCGCCCCAGTTGTAGTTTGTTTGTCTGCTGTGTGTGAGGATGCTATTCAGGTGGGCCGCTTCTCCAGGCCGAATATTTGGCAGATCAACCTCATCACTGATTTTCACTGGGCCAACATTCATTGGCACGTCGACAGTCGTCAGCTTCCGTGCAATTTTGGTGTTGATTTGTGGAGTCTCATCCTCAGAGTCAGATATTACAATCACACTGGGCTTTCTGGCATGTCGTGCCTCCTCCAACATTGCGGATGAGGCCTGAGCTGTGTTGAGATGAGACGGAGCTATTTGCTCAATTTGCCTTCGCCCATCAATCTTATTGCGACCTCTTGTATGTAGAGAGGATGCCGGGGCACTCAGTGGTCTATCACCATCGTCGGAGTTGGATGAAGACAATGGAGACGAAGATGTTTCTGCTGGTTCATGGCCGTTGTTTTGTTTCGAGCACGAAGGTAACTCTGTCGATCCTCGAGAAGCCGAGAGTCCCCTATCTGCTGGGCCTGCAAGCACATAGTAAATATTGCAGTTTGATAATAAAGTTATAAGAATGCTGCACACCTGCGGTGGTTGCTGAATTGCGTGCATTTTCTTGCATAATGTCTCCTGCAGCAATGCGTGTCGGTAGTGATGATCCACTAGTACTGTTATCTTTCAGACGCACAACTCTGGCGATGCGATGGCTGTCAGACAATCTATGCTTTCTCCATCTTACATCAACCGGAAGAAGCACATTGCAGACCATGCAATGCAGACGCCCAGAGTCATTGTCATTACAAAACTCGGAGGATTTCAGGCTTTCCACGTGACCCATAGTCTCTTCGTGACTTCTCCAATTATAACCACGAACTGATTTGTTGCAAGATTTGCAATCTATCTGGCTTTCAGTAGAGATAGGCTGAGGACAGGGTTTTTGTCGAGTTTGCTCATCTCTAACAGGTGTCTGTGAACGCGGCCTGATGAATGAATCTCATATTCGTCATGCCTGCCAGAGCAACTTGGAAGATCTAGAATGCAGTCGCAAACAACGCATCGCTGTAGTATCGCAACCCAATTACCCTGGGTCATTTCCCGTGCTACTGCCAGGAAGCCGAATGAATAGACAGACTTGTGCGGAACGACTGGCTAAAGAGTCAACTCTAAGAAGAGGGCCGGGACGATGATGACAGGTGAGAGCAAAGAAGTGCGGTGAAAAAAAAAATGACTAAGCGAGCCTGTCCATAACACGGACCCACAGTAGATCTGTTCTGTGCCAAACAAACTGCCTTTGCTATACATCTTCGCATCGGGCTATCATCATAAAGACTTGCGCATAAGAGTCACTACTAGAACGTACTTCATGACAGATGTATTCCCACCTCTCTCACGCGGGGACGTCCTAGCCTTCCAGTTCTCATCCTGGTATCCTCGTTTCAAGCATGTCAGCATCCGATCCACCGTCATCCGGCCTCTCGGTGAAGTTTTTAGGAGATACATGCTCTCGGATGGCGTGCGCATCCCAGAAGGGTCCGATAACGTGTGTGTCTGCATTTGCATGATCCATTGCCTCACATACGCTAACTTTGAATCGGGATTGAGACCTGAGGAACCGGATGAAGATCACGATGCCTCAGACGACGAAGAGGAACCACAAGAGCGTTTCGCGTTTCCGGAAATCGACACCAAAATCAGGAAAGCTATAACGGACTACAAGGCGGTGTTTCCGAAGCTGAATTTCTCCTCGCCAAAGGTACGTGTGCACTTTCTCAACGACAAGCACAGATTTCGGCTCATAGTGATCAGGATGCTTCATGGATCCTCCCATCCTCTTCACCACTAAAGTGTACTTCTCCCTCGGAAGTGTATATGTTGCTCAAATCTTCCGACTTCATATCACATGACGTTGAGCCGAGAACTGTCTTCGACGGATGTGTGCCTGCGAAGATCACAGACGCACCGCCATATGAACTCGAGCTTGTCCTTCGCAAATGGTACCATGTGGATACGAGCCGGGAGTTCAGATGTTTTGTACGTTCGAG
The DNA here is from genome assembly GCA_002794775.1 of Porodaedalea pini. NCBI lineage: Eukaryota > Fungi > Basidiomycota > Agaricomycetes > Hymenochaetales > Hymenochaetaceae > Porodaedalea > Porodaedalea pini. Next base: position 115,840 of record NBAY01000055.1, on the reverse strand, counting down.
GAAGTTGTTAGGTCCGGTTTCCGCATTTCAGGTGATGTATATGTTCTGACGTAGTTTCGCATCCTTTATAGCGATAACCCAGCGCGATCCGAACTTCTACGCGTATATGAATGAACAGGAGACTCGTGACAAAATACAAACAACGGTAAGGAGTCTCTGGAGCCGCGAGATTGATAAGCTGTGGCCAACGGACGACTGTGAGTGGCTGCAGTGTTTATTGAACTGGTCTACGTCTGAAGCGAAAACGCAGACACGTTTGACTTGATCCTCACTCGTGATCTCCAGTCGGCACACATCGTCGACTTCAATCCTTACGCACCACGCACTGATCCTCTACTCTTCACATACGATGAGCTGCTTGCGCGCCATAGAAGCTCTCCTACCACGCCGTTGCTGAAGAACGTCGACTCTGGCACGCATGAAGCTGCTACACGAAACTCGCCGGCGAATGTGCATAATATGGTCCCATTTGAGCTGCTTAGTATGAGCTCGGGGCAGACCATTAATAACTTCACCAGGGATTGGCAGGATGAAATACAAAAGTCGATGAAAGATGAAGATTAGTGCTTTATAATTTTATTACAAAAGAACCATGTATCTACTAGATCTGTATACCGACTACTGAATGATTATCTATGACGCAGAAATCCTCTCAAAGAACTGCCTAAGCGTGTCTGCTAGCACGTCGGGAAGCGTCTCCACGCTCTTCAATACTACAAAGAATTCGAAAGGGAATGAATTCAGGTAACGCTGCATATGCAACTCCAGACGGCCATTGACTGTCCGGTACATCGCCTGGTTCATGTTGATGATCGAATTCTGCGAGCGAGATGCATCACCGGCGGAGTCGTCGAGTGAAGATTCGTGGTGCGCGTCTATGACAATGAAGACAATGAGAATATGCTCTTCTTCCACTTTACGCATGATGGCGCGCAGCTCCTCGTGGTCCTGGCAGATACCGTCGGAGATGATGATTTCAAGCTGCCAAAGATCGGACGGCGATGAAGATGCACGCCGCTCACGCGCCTTCGCAAGGGTTTCCACGCTCGACTCGAGCAGCGAGCGCACGTCCGTCGCGGTCTGGGCGAACTTGAACGCCTCTACAACCTTAGTCCCCTCTTGATCCGTGAAGGGACCGTCCTCGAATCCGTGCAACATCCGCATCGTTTCGCCGAAGCTTGCGATCGCGACGTCGCCTACTTCGAGTCGATTGAGCGCTTTCGAGACTAGAGCAAGCGTCTGGAAAGCGAGGTGAATGGAGTGCGACTCCGCCATCGAACGCGAATCATCCAGCGCAATAAGGACTTGGTATTCCCGCTGGCTGGGTCGCACGCGGCGGAGCCAGATTTTATCCTTCGTGTAGTTGCTAGCGATGTACGGGATGATTTTCTTCATGTTCAGTCGCTTGCCTGTGCGGAAGTCACCCATGAGACGCGTCGCTCGCGTTGGTTCAAGGATTAGACGCAGCTGCTCGCACAGCGAGAATGAGAGGCTTTGCGTCAGAGCATCGTATAATTGCCAGATATGCTGGCCGTTCTCCTCGAGCTGACCCTCGCGACGCCACTTATTCAGCTCGATCTCGACCTTCTTGCCCTGGATTAGCTCTTGCTCGTCCGTTGAGAGCTCAGGAAGCTCGCCCACGCCCTGAAGGTCGTTGTCAACGTCCATCACCTGCAGATCTGCATTCTCGCCTTGCTGATCAGCCCGCCGAGCTGGCTCTCTGCCTTCATCTTTAGTCTGGTTTAGACGAGAGGCCTCAACATGATCTTGAGTATCATCCGAGTGTGCAGACGGGATCTCTGACGGTGCGGCCGCCTGCATCTCGTCATGTTCCTCAAGCAAGTTAAGCTTGTTGAGCTTGGCGCTTTCTTCACCCATTGCTGGTCCAAGCGCCTGCATATCAACGTCCATAGAGTCGTCAGGGACGTATTCGAGGGCGGTCGACTTAGCTGCATCGTTTTGAGCAGCTGGTGTGGTCGACTCAGCATCTGCCGCGTCCTTGATTTCGTCAAAGCGCCTCTTAACTTCGCGTACTGCGTCACCCAGACTCCGATGTGGGTTTGGGAGAGGCGCGTCCAACGTGTTTGATGGGTTTTGACCTAATTCAGCACCGCCAGAGAGGGTATTCGGATCGGATTGCGCAGCGAGTGCAGTTTCGATGTGGTCAGCGGCTTCCGCCTTGCTGTTTTGAAATTCAAATTTGGTTATTATATACGCAGAGTCACAGATAAACTTACGATTTTCCATTAGAAGTCGACTGCTTTGTCTCACGACCGGTGGAGGGAGGTAACTCTGCTGACGCTTCCTCCGAAGCTTGAGGTTCGTTTTCACGAGGGCCGGACGCATCATCTGCTTCCATGTTCCCACCATCGTCAGCTCCGTTATCCGCATGGGTATCTGCGCTGGATATAGCCTCTCCCTCTCCTTGGTCGCCTGTTTCATCCTTCGTTAACTCCGTTCCAACTTCTTTTGGGTCAATTTCCCCCTCATCATCATCTTCCAACTCCGAATGATCATACTGGCTTTGCTTTTCAACGTCCGTGAGCTCCTCGTCGATATTTAACTCGTCCAGGTCATTGATCATCTCTTCTGGTCCTTCGGGCTGAGTAGGAGCGTCTTCCGGTTGAGACAGATCAACGTCGTCGTCCATCTTCGCATCGGGTTCTTGCTTCTGAGCACTGACCTGCTCCTTGTCCTCGAGGTCTGGTTCGACTTTCTCCATAGCATCCTCCTCCTCGTTCGGCAAGCTTTTGTTTTGTTCCGGGTCCTTTGTCTTCGTTTCGTTCGCCTGATGCTCCTTTTCCTTCGCAGCCATCTCTGATTCTCCACCCTCTGCATTACTTTCATCCATGTCTTGACCATCCGCTGATTTATCCTCTGGCTGTTCATTCCAGAAGTTCTCATCAACGGGCTTGAGGTCATCAGAAGTGTCTTGATCGAACTCGTCGTCAAGGTCGGGCATATCCTCCTCCTCCTCCTCCTCCGCATCTTCTGGTGATGACTCCTGCTTCGGCCATCCTCGAGTTCGCCGCCTAGATCGAAATCGACGTCCAAAGCTGCATCGCCGCCGTCTTCTTTCTGTCGACCATCTGTCTCGTCCTCTTGACCTTTGACTCCCTCGAACTGGCTCTCATCTTCGATCTGATTGCTGACATCTTCTTTCCCTTCTCCTTGACCTAGTCCTGTTCCTTCAGCGCACTCCACGGCGCCTTCTGCTCCATCCGCGTCTTCTACCTCGAGGGGCTTGCAGAAACCATTTTGTGCGATATTCCGAAGCAGATAGCCCGAGATATACGTAAGCTTTAGGAGTGATTTCGTCCATGCCGAATACTCGAGAATGTATCGCTCGACGAATGCAATGTAATTGTCAAGGAAGGGGAGAATTTGACGGAGTGAGTCGGATATCACTTGTCGAGATTTTCCGTACAGATTCTGAGCAAAGTTTTGCAAATGCAGTAGTAGTTTATCCATCCGAAGCACCCGTGAAACTTGGAGCTGCATAGCATGTTGGCGGCGAACGTGACCGGAGTCATCTACCTCGTCTCCCGTCATCAATCTTTCGGCTTCAAGAAGGTCTTGGCCTATAACGAGAAGGAGGTCAACAACATTATTTGAGTCGGCTTGCAAGGCCGAGACGCCCGGTGCGACATTCAAAAGGCTAGTCTCAATGAGGCGCTGATGAGACCAGTCGCGGATTGCGTCGCAGAATCGTATGAGTGCGGGCTCGCGAACGGCTAAATCTGAGAGGAGGGACTCGGTGCTTTCGAGGTGTTTAACAGACAAGCGGATGAGATCCAGATCATCTATGATTTTCAAAATGAGTACAGCCAAGATTGTTGTTCGTAGATAGAAGCGTACCTTCGGTCATGAAATTGCTGTTCTCTAACCCTCGTGATAGTTCCGAAAGTCGGTTTATGATGTCCGCGCTGCTCGATATCCAACGACGGAGCCCATCAAGGGCAGTCATCTTTAGGGATGAGCCGTCTTCCGATAGGTCTGAAACATTAGCTGCAAAGTTAAGCAGTTCATTGAGCGCATCAAGAGTCTCCGTCATTTTCACTTCCACGTCTTGCAGTAGGCTTCCTATCGAAGATGCCGCTATGCATGCACCGTGAGACTGTCCCAGCGCGTGAAGCTTTCGAGAGAACGCTCGTATGCAACCCCATTCTCCAGTCAGGTCAGAAATCCTAATTCCTTTCAGCGCTACATGAATTGATCTGCAGAACATAACTCACCTCGCTCTTGCAGAAGTAGCATATGAGAAAGCTGACTCGAACGAAGACACTCCTCGCTGCAGTTCTCGTGTGGCAATGTCGGGGTGGTGATCACCATCGCATTGAAGCAAGTCATTCAAAAGGCCAATCGACCGATAAAAGTAGGAATCAACTTTCTTCAGCCTGGATACAAACGGAGCGTCCGCAAACAAATTCAATGTAGATTGTTCCATCACACATCTTTTGCTCCGATGTTTTTTGAAGTATTTCTGGTTTTACGTTTGGCGATATTCCAATGCGCTTGAGCTCCTTCAAAAAGTCATTCCAGGACCTCCTCTTGCGAACTAGTAAAGCCGAATTCCACCTCTTCCGTTCATCAGGTGAGAGACTTTTTTCCGGGGCCGATTTTGTGTATCCCTCCTGGACCGATATGATGGTACTGGACAGCTCTTCGATAGCCAATGCTGATGAAGAATCCAAAATATGACCGAGATCATTCAAAAGCACCGATACGAATTTCTTAAGCGCCCGCGGCGCTTCGCTGGTCTCAGAGTTCTCACTGAGGACAACAGTTTGATCGGCTTCGCCTGGAGTGGTAGGAGCGTCTGCGTGTCTGTCGCCGATCTGAAGCTGGCTCGCAATCGGCTGGCGAAGAAGTTCTCTAAATTTGCGAATTCTCCTGTACAGTTGTTTGTGTGTTTTCTGAGCACTTTGCTGGAGAGCATGGACATTAACGTCTCTCCAGGTCGCGAGTTTGACGAGACTTTGAATGTCTTTCTCTATCAAAGCTCTTTGGTCAGCGAAAAGCGTGCTGACCTTGTCGACAAATTGATCGTAAAAGAGATGAACCGAAAACAGTATCTTTGAAGCGCGTTTCATGGCCTCCTTAGAAGTCTCTTCAATGGCCGCAAATCCTGACGTCATCGACGCGAACGACCAGATCATGTACAGTCGACGTTTGAACTGGCCAAGGGGAGAGGAAGTGATGAAATCTTCTATGAGCGGCGTCAAAGAGTCGAAGTAATGGCTAAGCGAGTCGACGGACGCTGGTTCTTGACTGGCTGCTATTGGTCCGCGAACAGTAGCATCGTAAAGTCGGAACCACCAATCTCCAAGTTCAATGCAGAATGCTTCAGTTTCGTATTCTAGTATAGATCTCCATCCTGTAAGCTCCAGTTTCCTCCATTCTACAATCAATTCAGTCAGGGACTGCCTGTGAGCGTTCAGCGAGTTTTCGCGATTTGAGAACATCTCCCAGTCTTCGGTGTGAAGTAACAGACGTTCGATCGCTCCGAGCATCTTTGCGACCGGACTGCTCATGTTCATCGACAAAATACTGTCACATCGGTCTCGCAGATGCTGTAAAACGAGCTGATCCGGCCATAAGTGAATAAGCTTGCACAGTTTGTCTCTCAGCTCGTTTACAAGGTCTGTTGCCTTCCTTGCTTCTTGTAGATCCGGATCGCGATAGAAGCTGAATGCATTTCCCTCGACTGTCCGCTGAAAACGAGATTTTGCGTTGCGAAGAAGTTCCAAGCGAAAAGCCAAGCTATCATCATCAACGTTGCACGCCAAAGACAACAGTGGACCATCCACCCAGCACGAAACCATTTGAGAACGCAATGAATCCCAGAGCGCACCATACTCTTTCTGAGGCTGGGAGGCAGTACTGCCAAAGAGTAGCAAATGGACGTTCAATAGCTTCTGGCCGAACCCTGACGATAATGTGAGGCTATTTTCCGGCTGTATATGCTCTTTCGATACGGTTGTCGAGTCTATTTCTCCGTCATCATCGGCAAACGTCGGAAACAATTGAAGCACCTGCTCGTCGTCTGGGTCGTCATCGACGGCATCATGTACAACCTGTCTGCTACGATATAAAGACTCTGCTCGGTGTGCCTTTTCCGCCTCATTGGTGAGTTTGGTGTTCCACAGTGACGAAATTCTCTCATAGAGACTTCGAATCTCAACAAGCCTGTGACTCATTCTGTTTTCTCTTGAGATGCTCTGCGAAAGACCTATAAGCTGCAAAAGCAGGGCGTCGCCTGACGTAAATCCGGGTTGAACTAGTTCTTCCGATCTGATTACCGAGACCGCATTCCTTGCTTGGACGGATGGGAAGCTTAAAATCCTGTGGACGTTTGAACTTAACGATGGACGCGAGCTGAGGACCGATGAATGTCGCAAAGTTCGGAGACCAAAGCGAACTTGCGTCATTGCTAGTTCGATAGCCGGCGTAAGGTCTTGTAAAGGAGCGTAAACATTTTTCATCCGCTGAACGAAGTTTGCTATAGAATCCTGGAGTAGAGATTCTTGAGGTAGTACATCCTCGCTTGCCTCGGCCGTGGCGAGAATGAACCGCTCTAGGCGCCTGGGAGACATTATTTCCGAGAGGAAATTTCGTGTCTCGTTCCAGAATGACTGTAGGAGGAAGAAATCCCTCTGACGGTCGATGGCATACTCCGAATTCTCAACATGTGAATCACTTTCCATATGCTGAAGACGGTCTTGAAGAAGATGTGTGAAGACATTATTGCGCTTCCCTGTCTTACACCACTCCCAGGAAGAATGCACGTGGATTTGCGAACGAAGCCATGATTCTTGAGCATTTCGGAATGACCTCTTGCAGTTTTGAACTCGCAGCGGATCGATATGAATATTGGGCACATAGAGAGAAAGCAATATCTGCGATAACGCGATCCAGCATTTGCCCATGGCAAGAACGCGATCGGCCCACGACGCGCTCCCGGCAACCGCGTTCAATGCAAAGCGGAGTGAATCGAACGGCTCGTAGAGAGGATGCTGGAGCACGCCGACCAGATGAACAATTGCGCTTTGATAGTCAGTCGCAAGTTCTGTCTCTCGAAACGTATCCTCATCAAGGTCGGGAAAGCATACGCGTAAAGTCTGTCACACAATCAGAAAGTGTCACTTTCCTTTAATTTGGGCTAACGTACTAATTCAATGTTTCGCAGGAGGAAAGCGATTGTAAGGCTTTCGCGGCTTTGAATTTGACAGCATTCTGACAGGCTTTGAGAAATTTGGTCGCTCAGCAGGGCACGTCGAGGCCTAATATTATGCAGTGCGCCACTATCGATATTCGAGCTGCCAGAGTAAACATCAACAACATGTCCTCCTTCACAAAGATAAAAAAGCGTGCTGCTGCTTACCTCGCTGCGATAGCTGACCGTAGTAGAACAGGCGTATACAGTGCCGACGGACCTGAAGTCTTCCATGGATATTATCAGTATGGTATCTCGATTTTACAAATAGAAGCATACCTGCGTTAGCTCGTCGCAGTCCCACACAGCTCTGTGCCATTCAAGATGCGCGGTAACTAGCTCGGAAATCATCGCTACATAGAAAGTGATGCTCGACAAGTCACTTCGATGATGAAGGGAGAAAGCCTCGTACCTATTTTAGCATCCATCTTCCAAAGAAGAAGCTGATATGCAACGACTCGATGAGCATGGTGTGCTAAAGTGACAGATTGTTTAAGTAAGCGGATAGTCTTCTTCAGGTTTGACTGTATGCAAGAATTATGATCGGTTAAAATCAGAAGCGAGTCTAAAGCAAGTACCTTATCAACGAATGGACTCAGGCAAGCGAGATCACCCATCTCAATCGTCAACATTGCCAAGTTAATTCCCGGTCGTGTTGACCACATCAAAATTTCTCTATTGCTGTTTATTCCGCTGAGATTCTTGGACAAGGTAAGTTCATGAAACAAAGCATGAAACGAGAACGTACTTTGGTGAGGTCATGTTCCACCTGCTGGAGGTCCTTGCTCATCTCTACAGTGATGGCCCGCGCTGCACAAATCAAAGAAACGAGATCAATTACGCGTATCTGGATGTCTAAGAAAGTGTGATGAGCAACATGGAATATATCTGAAGTTGGTCTTTTCGTACCTAAAGGTAGCGTTTTCAGCTGATCGAGCAAGTCGATAGCACGAGATGGCATAACAGGCTGATACAACGAGCTCCAAATTTCTCCGATTTTCTGACCTGAGCAAAGCGCATATGTATCATGAAGTGCTTTCGCCTGTTCTTCGAGTTCTTGAATAATATGAGACGCAGCTTTTGTGCGATGAAGAATCCAGCCAGAAACTGCGTGTAATGTTGAAAAATCTGCGATGGGCTGATTTGTAGCTTGATAGAGATGTCGTGCGTAATGGATTAGCTCCAGAACGACTTGAGCATCTGACTTGAGTGGAATCAGACAGTATAAGTAGCTTTGAGTGTCAAATTCGTACCGATAGAGTGTCGTTGCTGATCACTCTTTCCAGGAACGCTTTTCGGACAAGCATCGGAATTGTCTCCACGAAGCGAGTAACGTCCACGTGTTCCCTGGAAACGGAAGTCTGCATGGGGGCTCCTGTGTGTTCTACGCTTATCGTGGCCTGCCTACGCAACTGAAGCTCCATGCCGGAAGCAAGCATACACGACTCAAGTATTAGACTGACAGTCAAGCATGTCTTTCGATCATCGCCCGATAGCCAATCCACGCGTGGCGAGAAGAGGTATGGATGAAGAGGCTGATGAACGCAATGTTAATAATCTGTACGCATGAGACGAAAGAGGGGTCTCACCATGTCCTGCTCATTGTCCAGCTGACGAGAGCGTGCAATATTCGCGAACACAGATCTCAAACCGTTCGAGCTCGCTAGAAACGAAGACAATTGCTCTGAGAGCGAGGTGGCCCGGGAAGTACCAAAAGATTTCAAGAGACGTATCAATCCCTTAGAGCAGAAGGGACTAGAGTATCCGAAGAGGAATAGGGTGATTGCATTATCATAGGAATAATCACAATGCATATACAAAGCCTTTATCTCCATCATCTTTGAGGATAGAGAGTCCACATAGCTCCTGTCGCCAACAGCAGAGAATGTTTTGCCGTCTGATCGACTTCGGTTTGCAAAAGATATTGCCCGACGAGAAAGTTCGAAAGAAGGGCGCGAAGAAAAAGACACGTCACGCAAAGCCAAGCGTTTCGTATCTCGTAGTGAACCCGCGTCACATTGCATTTTTAGCGGGTCCAGAGCGATTTCGATCCCTCGATTACGCATAGCACGAGATATTTCGCCTCGGTACGGATCCATAGTCATGACGAGCCTGAAGTTCGGATGAGGATAGACAATCTCTTGATCCACACCCCTCTCTGTCAGAACTATTGACCCGTTCATCTCGCAAAGGGAGTTCAGCCGATCCAGGACTGAAGGGCTGCACAGATTTGCGTTATCTAGAACAAGCCATTGGCCTTGCCTCATGGCCCGGACCAGAGGACCATCGATCCACTCGAACCTCGGACCAGAGTTTTCAACCTTCGCAGAAAGATCCAATGCAATTTCTAAGGATGTCCTTAGATCCCGAATCGAAGGGTTATAAAGCGGTACTTTCAGACTTGCGCGCACCAACTCCTGCAGTGAATTGAGCGAACACATTTGTCGAGCTGCGATAGCATTCCATTTCAATCTCAGAAGTACGTCGAGGGACTCAGTACTGTCGAGGTGAGCTTGAGTAGTACATACGTCAATGAGTCGTAAGAGACTCTCCAAAAGATGCTGAGCATGAAAGCCTGCAGTTGTCTGTTCAAAACTCCCGATGAGGTCAGACGTGTCGCTCGAGCTGCCCAGAGATATTTCCTGCAATGGTTGAGCAGACGCAGATGCCAATGCGCGTACGAAACTCGTTTTACCGGAAGAATGGGGTCCGGTCACGATGACAAGCCAATTTTGTGTCATACTGGACAGAGCAGACTCCACCTTGTTGAGTTGCGATGGCAAGAGACAAGGACCGTGGTCTGGACCCGATGTAAATCCCTTCCAAAGAAGCGAGTTGCCGCAGACCACATACTCCGGAGTAAGAATGAATCTCGGTTGCATCTTTCTTGCGATTTCGGTGTCATTAAAAACATTTGCAAAGAGTTCGAGCAAAGCGACTTTATCGCTCTCTGTTCGAAAGCGAGTACCGTAGACTGTATTGAGGTGTTTCCAAGGCTCTTCAACGGTACCGTCCGGACGCACAACAAGCGACGCCCACCGCATGATATCTCGAAGATTAAACTCCCAGGGCGAACCTGAGATCCCGAATCGTCGCTCTACCACAACTTCCTCTTGCAAACGACAGTTGAACGTTATCATAAGTTGGAGAATTGATGGTTCAATGACCGGGAAGAGACATTGGCATATCAAAAGCAGGTCGCTTGCCGACAGCTGCTCAATGAAGACTTTCGTGAAGCGATTCAGAAAGGATTTCGGTAGGCCCTTCCGACCACTGCCCTGATTTAAGGGATTTTGAGCCGCAAATACACGGAAGTTCGGATGACGCGAAAACGACCGGTCCAGTTCAGGGACGTAAACAGTACCGCGATGATCAAAAACAGCGTTCAGGCCTTCGAGAACCGACTGAGATGCTAAATTCATCTCATCCAATAAGACCCAATGCCCATACTTCAAAGCTCGAAGAAATTCTGCGTCGCTCCATCCGAAGCTTCCAGAAGCATGTCCTTCTACTGGAAGATCAGAACCAAAAAGATCGACAAGGTCTGTCTGCTCTGAAAGATTAATTCTGCACAGCTTCTGGCCCGCAGCTGCTGCCAGGGCTGTTACGAGAGTTGTCTTGCCCACTCCAGGGCTTCCCTCCAAAAGAACCGGTTTCGTTATTTGGCAAGCTCTGAGCAAACGAAAAGCATTCTTCAAAGAGGTCGGGGCCTTGAAACTGAATGAGCTGAGCTGCGCGGGCTGCGAACCGATCGATATGTAGAAGGGACCAATGCGAAACTTGCCACTCTCCACAGAAACGTCAAGAGACGATTCCTGATCAAATGTCCCGTATCCTGGGCTGAGCTCAATAAGGCGGTGACGTGCTCGCTGATTCAAAGCTCTTAAGGACTCCGCGGACCAGCTGGATAGCTGCGTCAGACTGGACAGACCATCTAATATCGTCATCTCGCCGCCATGAACCTAAAGTCGTAAGTAAATAAACTTGAGATCGATGGGAAAATTGAATCAATAGCTTACAAATAAGACAGCTGGCGGTAGATTCGTCGATCGCGACATTATGTTGCAAAAATTAACCCAGCTCTACAACGTCGTGAGGGGTAAGAAAAGAGAGAAAAAAAAGTCACTCTTCAGATAGAACGCACCAGGATGTCTCGTAAAGTAAGTAATGAAGTGTCTTTCGCCTCGGACATGATCCAGTCGACGAAGTCCAGTATGCAATCCGTAAGCTGCACCGACCCGTCATGCGTCCAAGATTGTTTCACAATCTCGGCGAGATCGACGCGGTTCATCAACGAAGGCACCCAAATTTCCGTGAAGCGGTTTCGAAGAGCAGGTGACAGTTCCTTTTTCCCAAAATCACCGCCAGGGTTCATTGTAGCAACGAATTTGAAGCCAGCTTCGGCCACGACTTGAAATTCGTCAGCAGTTTCACCTCCTCTCTCAGCAAGTACAAGAGTTCTCGAAGGTTCCAAAACACTGTTCAAGCGCTCGAGGACAGAGTCGTCGGCCAGCGAGATTTCATCTAAGAGAAAAACATCGGCAGAGCGCATACTCGTCACCAGGGGACCATCCTGCCATCCTAGAAGCCCGCGGTTGGGCAAGAGAGTTCGCTGGGCCGCGATAAGTGTATTGCGTTCATGAGGGCTTAGCTCTGCTCGTAATTGAGACGTGATAAGCTCCATGATTTGAGCTTTATCCATGAGATTCACGTTTGCACCTATACCGAGGATCTCCGCCGCCTCTCGGATAATTCCCTGCTCGAGTGAGGCTTCTTGACGAATAGGCCGCAGGCCACCAATGATATCAGCGGCTTCCGTGTTCTGATGACAATTAACGGTGCGCAAGACGTGGTTTTCAATCTCTGCGTAGACCTGGCAGACCGAAGTCTTACCTGACCCTGTTTCACCGACCAATAAGACCGGCTCATTGTGTCTTAGTGCGCATGATAAAAGGATAAAAAGCCGCTGCATTGGTTTTGTCCAAACAATGCCGCTTTGTGATTCCAGAGCATGACCGAGTTTTTCCATACTATACAAGCTATTTTCGGAAATTGTCACGTTCATCGCCTTTTCGATGACTTCCTTTACGACAGTTTTATCCTCAACATGTCGTGTGCGCTCGGCTAGAAGCATGTATCCATTCTCCGCTAATTCCTGATAACCTTGAGCATCCCTACCGGCCCAGCGAAAGAGGTCTCTGAGAGTCGCAAACCCCTCTTTGCCCTCGAAAATCCTGCCAAGCTGTCGCCGCTTTTGTAGTTCATGAAAGACCGAGACAATGCGCTGACTGTACGAAGGAGCTATGCGTGATCGTTGACATAAGATGTGCTCAAGTTCTGTTGGGGGTACGTCGTCGAAGTGAACTTCCAAGAACCGGTTACGCAGCGCTCGGGACAAAACCTTCCTTCCTGCGTATACACCAGATGGATTCTGAGTGGCGAAGAGCATAAAATGAGGATGCGGCCTAACGACTTCCTGGGTCTCGGGGATAACGAGCTCTCTATTGTCATCCAAAAGGCGATTTAGAGCTTCCAAAACGTCCGTGGGTGCGAGATTCAGTTCGTCAAGCACGATCCAATCGCCCCGCCGCAGCGCACGAACCAGAAGGCCATCTCTGAATATTAGCTTTCCTGTCCTCGAATCAGAGACATAAGAACCGAGATACTCTTGTATATCCGTATGTTCGTGGTTATTGATGCGAACGAAGTTGTGTCCAGTGCGACGGGCAAGGTACTGTATGGCACTTGTCTTGCCGCTGGAGGTAGGGCCCTCGATTAGAATAGGATGTCGCTTGATCATAATTATGCGCGCCAGATCGATGAGCTTCTTCTGCACCGATGGCGTCAAGATGTAATCTGAAACCTCTTCACGTTCACAGGGACCCGAGGAAAGCCAGAAAGGACCGAGCTGGACGTATGATAGGCCATGCTGGGGAGAGGGAGGGTGAATAGTCAGGAAGTGCGCTTTATTTTTCACGTTCGAAAGCAACGTGCGTCGTGCAAGATCTAACACGGCGTCTGCACTGGCTTGATCGAGGACCATCGTGAAGGTCATGGTGAATCCCTCCCACAATGCACGACGCAGCCCGAAGCTCTGAATAGTGTCGGCGGCAAACGTGAGTGCTCTCGAAAGAGACCGCATGTTGTAGTGAGGTCTATGGTCAGATCCATCAGCGATCTTGCCAGACGCGGCAAGACGTTTCACGCTTGTGTAGAGTTCAGCAATGTCAGAAATCACGGCTTTGTCCGTGACAGCAAGGTGGCCAATATAATGCTTGATGACATCTACGAGAACCTCTTGGTCCTCATCGGGCGGCGGAACCTCAATCTCAGTGAATCGGGCCCTGATATTACTAGGTAGGTCCTTCTTGCCGACATCCGTCGCCGGATTCATGCATGCAAACAGTCTGAATCCTGGATGGCGAGGAACCGGCTCCAGTGAGCCCTGTTCAGTTAGCGTGATCGAAGCACTGGGACCCTGGAGAATACCAGCGATGCATTCAAGAGTCTCCGGAGAAGCTAGGTTAATCTCGTCGAGCAGGACCCTGTGATAACGTACGTCAATGAGCAAAAATATGTCTTCAAAACGCTATCTTACCATGCCCCTGTCCTGATCGCCTTGACCAATGGACCTTCGACGTAATGGAAAGAGAACTTGCCCTTGTCAAGGACGTGCTGGACCTCAAAATGATGTACATCTCCATTGAAAGCCGTCCACTCGGCCTCAGAACTCTTTGATTTTTCGCTCTGCGTCTTACGTCGTTTTCTCGGCAAGGGGGAGTCCATGGCATCTAATGTCTCATCAGGACGCCTAGATCGACATGCATTAGCACAATAATATACTTCATAACAGATGTGCTACTCACAGGACATCATCTTCCAATCTCTTCTTTTTCAGCTTGCTTATGGCCGTCCTCGTCGTCTCCGTCCAGAGCTTGACTGCGGCTTTCCACTTCCCGTTTGCAACGGCTTTTCGCAAGCTCTGAAGTAACTGCTCGTTCTTTCTGTTGCTGAAGGTCTTCTGGAAGAGCTCTGTGAAACGCCGCTGGAGTTCAAGCGCAGGCACGCGCGCACTGACCGGGCGGAATCCACCTATCAGATCGGAGGACTCCGTCTGGTTCGACAAGTTCAGAGAGACCAGCGGCCTGTTGAGTAAGGAAGCAAGATGCGAGACGACGCTCGTTTTTCCCGTTCCTGTCTCTCCGGTGAGCAGGACAGGCTCAATGGCTGACACAGATGCCGCTAGCTGTGAAATCAAGCGTCGAGCTTGTCTATGCATGCTGAATGGGCGAGCCGAGGTCGAATCGGACAGACTGTTGGCTGGGTCAACACCTAGCGTGGTGCGGCCGGCTCTGATGGCAATGGGGCGTCCGTCTATATCCTTCTCGATTTCAAAGAAAGCCGTCCTACGCTTCAAGAGCCACTCGCAGGTCTCTTCGGACAGACCGAGCTTTTCGCCAATTGCCGTTGCAATGGCATTACGCTGTTCCAATGCCGGATTGTTTGACGCACCCGCTGCAAAGAAGACGTCTCGAGCATCCAGGTATATCTCTTCCCGGAGAGTAGGATGGGGCAGCAATGCCATTATCGAGGGAGACATTTCGCCGAGTTGGCGCTGGTGAGTGGTAATGGCGCGATTGGACTCAAGTAGACGAGAAACACGCGAGCAGAATTTCTCAAGATCGCGGATGCCGACGGGTCGAGTCGAGGTCAATACTCGGAGTCGTTTCACTGTAAGCCAGATATCAATAAGCTTGTCCGAAACAGGGCCGGCAATTTTTGGGAACTTGGAGTCGACGATAAGTCGTAAGTCATCAAGCGAGTTCTCTGGGACAGCTATCTCCCGCCATTTCTGAGCGCCTAGGAAAGACAAGGGAGGAATGGAGGAAGCATTACTTCCTTCCACTGAGCGTGTTGCGAAGAGCGCGAATGATTCTGCAGCTTCTACGGTTCCGCGATTGCCTAGAGACAGAATGGCGTTCGAACCAATGGGCCTTATATCGTCCATGGACTCCGCCAATGGCGTGATCAAACCAAGGACTTCGCTACTCGCACGATCGATATTCTTGAGGACTACCCATCGGCCCTCACGCATTGCTTTCACCAAAACACCATCTTTCCATTCGAAAGAGCCTGCAGACGTTGCAGACGAGACATACGACCCTAGAAGAGATCGAGGGTCCAGTGATGTGTCCGCGAGATGAATTGTGATGACTTGGTTTGGAGACGAAGGGTGGAGGAAGACGGCGAGATGGTCTAGAAATGATGTCTTCCCTGAAGACGGTGTGGACGTCAACAAGGTGGGACGGCGCAGAGATATGTTGACTGCGAGTTGACGAAGTGAGAGGAGGGCAGGCGATGTAAGGACGAGTGACGAGGAGATAGGCTTAGATGGAGGCGATCGAAGAAGTAGGATTCCATGGACGTTTGCTATTCGTGGACTGAAGAAAAGTCAGTACCAAACTCCGTACGACCAAAGTTCGCGGGCTCACCTCAAATCGCCGTTCTCTACCACGATATCTGATTTCTCACTGCCGACGAAGTAGTCAGGGGACTCAAGCATACTATTCCTATAGTCCTGAATTCTGCTCATTTCGAGCACCGGGAGCATCCACCCATCTACTTCCTTCAGAGTGCCCGAAATATCTTCACCGTATTTAACCGGGCAGTCTTCATCGCAGATTTCTCCAAGCGCATCTCGCTCCATACTTATTCTGACGCTTTCACTCATGTTTGATTGCAACGAATAGCATCGAATTGCTAGCCAGCGTGCGCCTCGATCAAGGAGCTGTGTTGTACATAACTTTAGAAGAAATGTAAGATCCCAGTTGAGACTCTTTGGAAGCGCTGGTGTCGCGCGCAGTATACGGTAATATGCGAGTAAAACTCGGTGGAGAGGAGCATTTTCGATATGTTCGACTTCTTTTCCATTCATGAAGGCAGATAGTGGACCCTTTTCAAAACGGCGAAGGAAAGAAGAGAGAATCCTGTAAAACCACTTTGTCATTAACGCTGTAATGAAAACCATAACGAACTGGTTACGCACGGAAAAAGTTCCTCGTGAACCTCAATTAGTAAACTCAGAGCCTCCAACTTTTCATAATCCTCTCCATCAGTATCCAACCACCGTGCGCATAAGTCCATTAATAGGGGTCGAAAAGCCCATGAAATCGCCAGAGTAAGTGATGGCTGCAGCATGAATCGGGAAAGAGTGGGCAGAAGTGCATTTTGAGAGAGAGCAGCGTGGAATGCAGCAGTAAGTGGTGAGTCCTGAGGCAGCAGTTCGAGGAGACCGTTAAGTTGTCGGCGAGCATTCAGCGAAGTTGGGTCGGGAATGTCCCAACTTGCGTCCAATTCCATGGTCGTCTTGCAAGCCAGAGGTACCGCTTCTCGCTTGTTTCTACAAGTTCGACTGGTGTTATAAAACCACCTCTAGTTTGTTCGCTTTTGAGCGGGAGGGCTCGGAGGTCGTGGTTGAGGAACGTGGACCTCAAAAATTTCTAGGCGTGAAAGCAGATCCTGAGTCTTGAAAAGGAGAGCGTCGTACGTAAGCGATTCTATTTTCAGTCCGTACGCGTCTCAACTTTTTGCGCAGCGCTACTCACAAGTTCACTATCTAAATGCTAACCATGGATCTGCCGGAGACTCCTCGAAAGAAAAGAACTCAGCGCGCTGTAATAACCTCACCATATTTCTCGCAACCAAACTCCAAACGCATCGTTAAGCTCGAACTTGATTACCCCGTTTCTCCGTCGAAGGCTGGTCCTTCCAAGAGGCCAGATTTCATGACGTTCGACGCTCACTTACCGCTGGGGCCTGAAATTGACATGGATTCGGAGCCTTCTATTCTACTAAGCGATGAAGATGTCAAATGGTACGACGCTGAGTTTGCAAAGCTTGAGAACCCGACGTATGCGTTCCATTTGCGTTACTCTGTTTATCTTAAGTACAAGCTGCATTGCGCGAAGCCTGTCCTTATACAAGGTACGTATACAGAAACTAGGCTCACTGACTTGAAGCTGAGACTTCACCTACAAAGAGAAGGTAGCCGATGATCCGTGGAAGCTTCTCGTCGCGGTAATGCTTCTGAACAAAACGGCTGGTAAATTCTCTATCCCAGTATTTTGGAGGATCTTGGAGCTCTGGCCCACGCCAGAGGCTTTAAGCACTGGTGAGCTTATATTCTCTGAGCAATTTAATTCAGATTGACGAAGCCTATAGCGAATGTAAATGACCTCCGAACGCTCATCCAGCCCCTCGGTCTTCAAGATACACGCGCCAGACGGCTGATAAAGCTTAGCGCACAATATCTTTTCGATCCACCTCGCCCCGATAGACTACGCGATTCTCGAGCCCATTTCGTATATGTCCAAGTTCATGAGCAAACGCAGAAAGCGAAAGCAGTCATCCGCACTAGATATCCGCCGACACCCATATCTCATCTTCCTGGGGTCGGAGCGTACGCTCTCGATTCATACCGTATATTCTGTGCGCCCGGAGATGAATGGAAGCAAGTACTGCCTAGTGACAAAGAGCTCATCCGCTATCTTGTACGTCTGTCCTATTGGCTCTGTTGGGTCTTTCACTGAGGTCTGTGTTTAGAAATGGAAGTGGGCTTTTTATGAAGACTGTCGCTGGGAACCAGACAGGGGTCTTGTTTCACCTGTGAATGAAGACTATCTAGAAGTTCTTCCAGCTATACTTTCCCCTTAGTTCTCTCACTTCTGCTTTGGGTTATTCGCGTTCTCATACTCCTCCCTATCTTACAACATGCACATATACTAGTATCGTAATAGTCCTGCATCAACAGACTTTCACTTTCGCAACCGACGGGTCATGGTCACTCGCGCGCGCACTGATACTGGAAGCCCAATTGTTCACATGGACATGCTCCACCTCGACACCGCGTCCCGCAACCGCGTTCGAAACGAAGAGATGGTCGATTTGCTCGTTATTCTGATCAAATACGTACGTATACCGCTCGACGTCCGCGACTCCGGCGACTTCGTCAACATCTGTCAGTATGTCATCAAATGAGGCGAAGACAGAGCGGGTCATTAAGAACTCGTTGCAGTCCCCGCCAACTATGATGCTTGCATTTGCATCTTTTACCAGGATGGATTCGACGAAAGTCTATGTCATAAATCAGTTTAGAGTGCAGTAAAATTTATAGGTGAAGACAACGTACCGCTACATTGTCGACTTGGCTGGTGCGATGATTGACGCCGGAGTTGATTGGTGGACGAAAGTCGCCCTGGATCGGACTGCTTCCACTTTTTGAAGACATGTGCAAATTGATCGTGAAAAAGCGCTCGCCCGAGCTAGAAGGAAGAGTCGATTCCCAAAGAGCCACCAAAGGTTTTCTCGAGCTATTCCAGGCACTGTTTGTCGGGTCTATACGACCTGGATTGAAGCTAAATGTAGTCAGCGCACTTCCCGTAAACCAAAAGTGAGAAGAGTCGTACGTCAGACTGAGATTGCCTTTGTCGTCTAGTACGACGGATGTAGCGTCCAGAGCTTTCCCGGCAGTTGCATTTCCGGCAAGTTTAAATTTGTCTCCGCGATACCTAACATGTTCAGGAGATTGACAATGTGGGAGTACCCTAGGTGCTTAGGCTTACAAATAAGCAACACGGATATTTCCACCAGGCTGGCCTCCATCCTCTCCATCGATAGGAGAAATCTCCAAGAAGCTGTACTGCAGTTTGCTATCACTGGCGTTCGCAATAGCATTGACGAGCGTCGTGAGGGTTATATTGGCGTCGACTGTTCCATCGTCCTTGGGACCAGAGTTGTCCTGAATTTCCTGCAAAAACATGATGTCGGGAGCATTAAGTGAGGAGGCAATGTGCTTGGCGACTTTGCTGAGATGCGAGGAAGTCGGAGCCATATTTTCAACCTTTTCCAGCTTATGAGTACCTTCGCATAGGAAAAAGAAAACAGATTGAACGAACGTTATAGTCGCCAATCGTAATGATACATGCATCGGTATCTGAAGAGTCTAATTCGGTGGGTGGGACATCGAAATCTGGTGAAGAAAGAATTGCGGGAGCGGTTGTCGGAACAATATAGAAATAGCCAAATCTTATGCATTCATGCGTTAGAGCAATGAAAAAAGGTAGACGGGCTTTGTCTTACTGTTGCACAATTACTCCAGTGATGTTACTAAGTTGCTGTCCAATCGCAACACTGGGATTTTTAGTCTTATCCAGAGGGGATCCCACGAGTATGACCTCTGGATTAGCGTCAGGCATCCCATCAGGTCCTTGGGATGAAGTATTATTATGACAGGTCATGCTTGAGGACTGATAACTCACTCACCGTAGACCATCGTGATGCCCCCTCGTGTGTTCTTCCCAGTTACAGCCCAATCGCCATATACCCAGAATTCCCTAAAGCGATTATTGAAGTTTGCTACTGTTGGGTTCGGTATAGTAACCAGCTGTCCCTCAAGGCTCTCCCAGAAGTCAAGTCCATAAAGATCTGGTGAAAGCGTAGAGTTCTTCACAGAGATTGCACTTTGATTATTCGGCACGGAGAGAAAGCCATCATCGCCCGTGTCGAGCACAGACAGCTGCTGCGTAGGAGGACTACGATCGACGCCAAGGACTAAAGGCACTACATCACTGTTTGAGAACAGCGCAGTGATGTCTGTGGGTCCAATGATTTCCGTGGCGTACAGATAACTTGCGCTGGATCGATACTCAGAGACTTTGCCTCCCAGACTGATAAGATCGCCGACAGCCACTTGGTCCAAGACATCAGGCGAAGTAGAATATATGTATAGGCCGTTGGAGATGCGATCATCTTCCAGCCGGTTTCCCTCAATCCAAAAACCCGATGAGCCCTATGTATGAGGTATCTTAGACGCAGCATTCAGTTGACTTGAGTGTCGAACTTACCCTTGCAGTGACCAGTCCAATAACGTTCGAGACCGTCTGGCCATCCAGGGGCGAGAGAAACGACGGTCCTTGGATGTCTGTAACTGATATTGAAGAGAAGAAAGACACGCATGCTGACAAGACGAGTGCCGACGAAATGAATGGGGATTGGTGTTTAAAGTCCAGCGTCGGACAAAACATTGCCTCCTATCGAGTTACACGGATGCGTATCCAATATTCAAAAGACACTGCCGCAGCTTTGAAGAAACCTATGACTGGCTATGCGATGATTCTAAGTCTGAGTATCGGGAATACGGTGTCGTCAGGAGAGTCAAGCTCGAGACGCGTCACGGTTTTACGCCGATCTTCGCGTCGCGTCTGACGAAATGTTGACCGTGTCCATCATCACTATGGAACCCGTTCAGGTTGGTTTCCTACCAGCAACTAACGACCATGAAAGTGGCAGTTGTCGGGTCTGGCGTGTCTGGTCTCGGTGCGGCATGGGTGTGTCGTAGGTCTATCGCTTTCAGCTGAAAAATATTAATGCTCCTCTTCCTTGTCAGTTACTTAACGAGCACAGCGAACACGATGTCCACGTATATGAGGCCGATACTCGACCAGGAGGTCACGCCAATACAGTGGACTTTACTCCCCCTGGGAAGGCCAGCTCTGTCCCAGTCGACACGTATGTCCTTAACTTTTTTCATCTTTCCGGAGTTGTACTGACTTCTGGTTGAAGAGGTTTCGTAAGTACGTCAGACATCTCTCAGGAGCAGCTCTTAACCTCGACCCTAGATCGTGCTGAACCCAGTTACATATCCGAACTTTCTACGCTTTCTGAAGCTGAAGGATGTGCCCATTCTGCCGACAGAAATGACATTCAGCGTCTCGCGCGACAGGGGCAGATTTGAATGGGCGGGTGGCAACCTCTTCACGGTCTTTTGTCAACCGACAAGAGTACTGGATCCAAACATGTGGAGCCTGATTTATGACGTTCTTAGATTCAACACATGCGCGCGAAAACTGATACTGGATGAGCCTCGAAATCGCAACATATCTATCGGCAGATACCTAGAGGAGAACGGTTACTCGCATTCATTCCGGGACAATTATCTCATCGTACGTTTACTCTCCATAAAGCGCATGTTTTTCTGTCTAAACCTCGCTAAGCCCATGACAGCCGCGGTGTGGAGTACATCTCCTGACAAATGCACTCTAGATTTTCCTGCTCGAACCTTAGTGAGTCGTCAAGTGTTTTTTGAAAGAATCTATTCAATAAAGAAATGTTCGACACATCAGATCCAATTCATGCACAATCACCATTTACTCCAGATAACAGGCAAGCCCTCATGGTTGACTATTCGCGGTGGGAGGTGTGTTGTCCATCCCACTCCAATTTCGTGCATTGCTGAACATCCTAAAGCAAGTTCTACGTAGACAAGATCATATCCGTCCTGAAGAAAGACCGTCTACATCTGGCCACGCCAGTCGCTTCCCTCAAGTCGCTCCCGTCAGGGAAGCTCGAATTAAAGACATCGAATGGTGACGTCGACTCATTCGACCACGTCATCTTAGCTTGCCACTCGGATACTGCCCTCCAGATTCTAAAGGCCGGTAATATTTCTTTGGAAGAAGAGCGTATTCTAAGCAAGTTCAGCTGGAACAAGAACGAGGCTGTCTTGCACTGCGACGAACATGTGAGCCGCCCCATTGTCTGAATTGTAACCTATGAAGCCGAACCCCTTTCTGTAGCTGATGCCGAAGAGCCGTCTCGCGTGGTCATGCTGGAATTACTTGTCTTCCTCGGCTAGAGACAGCCTTGGAAACGTCAAGGCTAACATTGACCGAGTATCGCTGTGAGTATTGCAAGGCTTCTCTGTTTATGACCTAATTGACACGCATGTCACAGAACTTGTGAATATATCTGAATTGGTTGTTATTGTACGTTACTGATTCAGACTGTAGACTGGATGAACGACCTCCAGCACATCTCGGAGAAAGAGAACGGACCAATCCTCGTTACGTTGAATCCGCCGTTCGAGCCTCAAGAAGACACGATCGCCGGCCGATGGATCTATGAACACCCGGTCCTCAATGCCAATGCCGTCACCGCTCAGGGAGAAATGTCGAAGATCCAGAATGCACGGGGAATCTCATTCGCAGGCGCATATCTCCGTTATGGCTTTCATGAAGACGGCTTCACGTCGGGAATGCGCGCTGCGGCCGAGCACTTGGGTGCAGCCCCACCGTTCGATATCAAGGATCCGGACAGACAGGTCACACATCTATGGCTTTCACATGTGTTTGACTTTGTTGAAGTGACTGGGGCGCGCACGGTAGCGGGGCTCTTCCTTTCATGTTTTCTATACCTTCTCAGACTTCCCATTGGGTTCTTTGTAGACTTGTCGCATCTCGATCGTTAATCATGAACACACTCTATACGTTTGTGATTGCTGTGCGGTGGTCAAGACTACAGAGATATGATCGCTACAAATATACGGAGGGAAATATGCATGTGGCTGAAAGCTATTGCTGATAAGAAACGAGCATGACAATGATACCAGACGAACAAAAAGAATCAACTTGAAGGTATAGAGTTAGTGGTATTAAGGAAGAATATTTTATGATCTCGAATCATGAGGTAAATCAAATGCAACCTGTCTAGTGGAGCTGATGGGGCTGTCGCGTTCATCACCCGGGGTAGAAGTTCCGCTGCCAGAGGCGAATCGGACAGATCGAATTGAACGAGCTGGAGAGGCTGAACGCGGGGTAGGCGGCGCACGAAGAGACTCGACTCTGCGATGACTGACCCTCTCAGGTACGTCCATCAGTTGGCGCCCTCGCAAGTCCTCGTCCTCCTCGTCTTCAGTGCCGAGCTCGGAAATCTTTGGCGCTGAGGATGACATAGCCAAGGGTCGGACCTTGCCTAGAAGGTTGCGTCGAATAGAGGTCCGATGCCGCCGTAAGCTGTGCCCAACCGACTTTGTTACTGATTTGTGCTTAGGTGACTTTGAGCGCTTCCGCGACGATTCGTCAGTAGGATCTTGGAGGCCTCTGTAGCTGCTTGGCCCACTTCTCTGGCCACTCGCGTCAGAATCCCAGCCTTCCTCCTCGTCATCATTAGCGGTTGCATCCGTCGGCGAACGCTGGGCGTCCGTTACCGATTCCGACGAGCCATGCGATCCAATACCCGCAATCTTGACTCGCCTCCCAACCTCTTCGCCAATCTCCTTAGCTCCCTCCCCTAGTTCTTTCTTTTCGCGGTGTGTTTTCTCCACAAGCTTCTCCTTGAAACGCTTCGCCGCCTGCTCGACTTCGCTGGGCGAGCCATGGAATGTACGCAGAACCTCACCTCCCTCAGCGTCTTCATCAGCCCCAGCCCCACGTTTCACCTGCACTTCTACTTCCTCTCCAGGAGACGTTTGCCGTTCCACCACGATATCAGGCCCTTCCCTCCACTCTTCTTCAGCAACATCGCCATCGGGCGGCCCATCAGAACGGCCTTCAAGTAGTGCTTCCGGATCCCCAGATCCATCGCCTACGCACGCTCTCAGTGGCAAGGAACTGGTCGGAGAACTCGGAGGTTCGCTCTTCCTCTCCGAGTCAGACTCGAGAATGCCCTCCGGACGATGCTGTTTCTCACCAACGGTCCCGTGATTGAGTTCGCCGCGCTCCAGGGCGCTATCGCGGTTGATAACAATGTCTTCTGGGCGCGACACTCTGCGGGTGTGCGTGGCCCACTCGGGACCCATTGGATCGATGGACTGGTGCCGAGACCATGTTCGGGACACGGAGTGCACACGCCGGCCCAGAGAGAAGAAGGGGATAGAGAGTCCGTGAGTGGTAATTGAACAGAGCACCATAAAGGCAACAATGGGCTGGATCGTGGCAGAAAGCAGCTCTACTTGATTTTCTTGCGGATTCTCGGGTGAAGGGAGCGCTTCCGCTGCAAGCGTCGAGATAAAGACGGCACCTACGCCGATCGGGCCAAAATGGCCACTAAAGATCGCTTCACGAAATGTCTTGATGTCTGGGATCCACTTGTAGAGTGCGACCACAACAGGTAGACGGCGTAGAAGGAGAACAAGTATGGCAATGACAATTAATCGCCAGACAGACAGTGTCAGCTCCGCATTAGCAAATTCATTGAAGGGCATCCAAGCCCCGATGAAAACGAAGGCGGCGATGTTGAACAGCAAATCAATGACGGATGAGAACACGGACTGCTCAGTCTGCCGATTGAAGAAACCGTCCCAAGCAAAAGCCGTGCCGCAAGAGAAAGCTGCTAAGAGATCGTCGCTGCCTAGCATGGTCGTTACACCAATGACGAACAGTGCGAGTGAGACATATTGCGCGACGTATGATTGTCTATCAATTAGGTCCTTTCGCTCGCAAAACTTCATGAGATGGCGGAAAGCGATTCCAATAACCGCTCCAAACACTGTTCCCAGCACTACTTCGTCTGGTAATGAAAAACAATGTTAGATCGGAGACAACTAGAACTTTGAAGTTACTCACAGAACCAGGTGATAAGAAACCAATCCTGTATCGCATGTTTGTCATCGTTTTCAATGACAAGGTAAATCGCAAGATATAAAAATGGGAAGGCAGCGCCATCGTTGCATCCACTCTCAGCGGCCAGAAGATGTCGAAGATGGGCAGGAACATGCTTATCTGCATACCTTCCTCCGACTACTGCGGCAGCAAGAATTGGGTCGGTAGGTGTGAGGCATGCAGCTACGGCGAGGGACGATAGGAAGCTGAGACCAGGAATAAGGGCAAATATGAGCCCAGCAGAAACTACCCAGCCCCAGGTCATAACGGGGAGCAGCAAGAAAAACAAGCTTTTCCAGTGTCGAGCCATATATGCCTTGGGTAACTCGACTCCAATGGCGAACACGCCTATGGCCAGGACGATGCGGGTGACTTCCAATGTTATCGTGTTGACCGTTTCGCGGCCCCCTCCGCCCCAGGACCTGGGATCAATAAGATTACCGCAATATGGGCCAATGATGATACCAAATATAAAGGCGAGTGGCGCCTCTCCAATGTACAGCTTGAGGAGATCATTGTGGTCAGCATGAGACGAAGACTCCGTCAAGCGAATCCTACTCACCTTCTCTCGAATGAGGAGCGAGAACATACCGAACTATTTTAGATCCGTCAGCGAGAAATCCACAAACATTAAATTGAGAGCTCGTACCAGAACGACAAACCCGCCGAGAACGGCGTAAAAGATATGGGGAATAGTGACATCGAACTATTATCGTCGGACATTTAATGAGTAATTGAAAAACACAAAATGCACTGAGCGGGTTTACCGGATGGAAAGACATGATGGTCGTGAGCAAGTCGTGAACGAGCGGGTCGTCGCTGCTCAGTTTTCAATGAATGATAGGTTAGAGAACGCCGAGAGTCCAAATGTCTCTTGGCTGGGGCCGGGATGAGATAAGTTGGCGGAGCGCCAGACGCTTTGGCAGCACGGGTCCTCAGCTTATGGTCGTCGTGTCAGTCGTCGTATTCGTCGTATTTCGTGCTGAGCTCGTCGTTTGGGATGGTGGCAAGCAGTGAGTGTGGAGGTGGTAAACGTGCCGATCCTTGCTAATAGGCGTGGGAACGTAATTCAGAAATTTCACGTGCACAGCATTAATATTCAAGCCACTTAGCTCAGTGCCTTATAAGACAGGTTCAAATACAAAAACGTACTTCAAAGCAAGCGTTTGTGATTCACCTGAACTATACTAACTACATCCGCAATCGCCAGGGGAAACAAAAGAAACTCAAATACCGCTAGAGGAAGTAAAGGTAAAAGAAATTCCAAATCGACCACGGAGATTAAGAGCCTGTCGCTGCACTCGTCGCCGGTGCATCACTCGCTACACTGCCAGATGCCGATGCCGATGCCGATGCCGAAATGCCAGCAACAGCCTAAATATAACCGACGTTCAACGTCTTTTAGAAAGAAAGGCAAGAAATAGATGAAAAACGTACCGCATTGATCTCATCGTCCGTCGCATCATCTACGAGCAGGTTCTGCGTGAAAATGCAACCCTCCGTATCATTAGCGTCATCGCATGTGTTGCCCTTCGCCGTCGGGTCTCCGATCGTTCCCGGCGCGAAAGTACCTGACTGGAGAGCGTCGAGGGGGTTGCCGCCGATGGATGCGATCTGCTTTGCAAGCTCCAGGGTGATAGCCTTGTTCGTCGCGGCAGCGCCGTCAGACGCGGGATCTTGGTGCTAAGAACGAGGATCAGCAAACTGTATCGACAAAAGGAGCGAAGATATACGTACCTGCTGAATAGCAGCGATCTCGGGGTTTACCGCTGTGATAGACGTGCAAGCGTTGGTCGTTGCGCCGACAGACGCAGAATTACGCTCGAGTGCACGGAAAATCAGTGCGTCGACCATACCCTGGACGTCCCCATCGGCCTTCGCGTTCGTGAACGCCTGGTCAGCAACTGCTTGTTGCAAGCAATCGGTGTCCTGGTTTTGAAGTCAGGATTACAGTCACGAAGAACAGTGCGCGTTGGACGCACTGTGATCTTGCCTGCACCCTGTGCGGCAGCTGCATTACCAAGCAGCGCGAAGACCGAGTCAGTGATCTCGTCTGGGTTGTTCTTGTTGAGACTCGCAGTCACTGAGGTTAGGAACTTCTGGTGACTATGCTCTGCAAGAAAGTCAGCACTGCTCAAAGCTGCGCGGAAGGTAGGAAACATGCCTTGGGGAACCTCGCGCTTGGCAAGGAGCACGGGCACAGGACGAGCTGACACCGCGCACGCCAGTGCGACGAAGGCAAGAGTAGCTTTATTGTTGAAGAACATGGCCGCAAGCTCGAACTCTGGAATAATGAAAGAAAGAAAGAGGTTTTCAATGAGAGAATGAAGAAAGAACGTATGCAGACTAGCCATGGGTTTAATACATCAGTATAAGAGACAAAAAAAAGGCGATGACGATGATGAAGACTCACAAGTATAGTTCAGAGAGAGAAACACAAGAACCAGCCCTGCGATGAAAGGAGAAAGAGAAGTTGGGGATAGGCTCCTCGCCAGACGCAGGTTTTATACCGCGAGCCCGGACAGCACGACTCCGGATGCCTGGTTACGTTCGGATGTAATAGGCAAGTTGCAGTAGTCGCCAGACTTCCGGTCGCACTTAAGTGTCGTAGGAGAAGTTCGGTGCGGCCAGAATATGCTTGTCCGTTGGCTACGGCGTCGTCGCGTTCGACGGGCGTGAGTATACATCACGTTGCGATGGAGAATTCATTTTCGGAGAGTTTTCGGGCTCTTTCGAAGAACGTCCCGTAGGCCAGAGCATGGATACTCGCGGGTTGCAAACGGATGAAGGCTGGTTAGTAAGGTACTGCACAAGATGGGCTTCGATTACGCGTTTATAGTCAAAGCGGACGACGCGTCTCGACGCGCTCTTATCAGAACGTCAGCATAAAGGTATCTTTTGTCACTAGCAGTAAAATAAGCAACTTGACATTCTCTCGGCTCGCAGATTCTCGGTTGCTGCCCTAAAAGAGACTGACGGATGGCGAGTGCAATAAGCACCGAGCAATGTTGATATGTCGATGTTCCATTCGGTGGGAACTGAGTCCAAGATTCAAAAGAAACATTGGTGGATCCGGAACTTTGAGCGCAGCTTGTAGTCGTCGTCGGAATTTGACCGTGAGCCGGGTACTCGAAAAAAAAAACACTCATAAGGCGAACTTCTATGTCAAGAGATCATGTCAAAAGATCGTATCCATTAGCTTCTACCGCGTTTTACTATTCACAAGGAGTAAAAAGAAAATTGCACTCAGATGCGAGTGGTAGTGCTCTCCTTCTTTGTTAAAGCGTGTACATCTTGCTCTGAGGTTCATTTGGTCAATGACTTTGGTTAATCACGGACGGACGGCAGACTTACGGATTCCCCACACGTGTGAACGGAGGTTTAGGAATTCTAACCGTATATGTCAGAGAAACGGAGAGAGAGTAGGAAATTCCAACAATGTGCTCACCTATGTCAAGGCCATCATAAACCTTCTTCATCTCTGCCCGTACGCGCGCGAGATCGTCTTTGCTCGCCGCAACGTTCGACAGCGCTTTGACATCCTTCTCCACGGCCTCTATTCTCCTGATGTGGGCGGTAATCTGAGATTCCGAGTCATGTCATGTTAAACTAAGATTAGTCTTAATTTGTGAGAGAACATACCTTTTCGGTGCTGGCCTGCAGCTCCAACACGCTCGCTTGTAACGCTGCAGAAGCCTGCTTGTATTCTTCCAACAAATGGTATGCAGCAAATGAGGACGCTAGCGAGAAGCCCAGGAGGAAACCAACGATTCTGTAGCCATAGCGCAATGTGCCAGTCGTTAGCACCGCGTCTGACATTCACGACTGTTGCGCTCACCCGCCTCGGAATCCACCAACCGGTTGTTTCGGAGGTTTGACGCTACCGACATTTGGTGCCACTGCTGCTTCAGCTTTGACGATAGCTGATGTCGAGAACGTACGACTAGCCGTTGCAGGTAGCCTGCGTGCGAGTGATGAGCATTGGCAGCGCAGCATCGACATGGCGAGAAGTCAAGACTGGACGCGACCCGCGGCACGGAAGCTTATTCTGCATTAGTACTCTTGATTTCTTACCATTACTATGGCTCCAAAACGAAAGAACGAGGACAAAGAAACAAACACAGAAAACAAGAACGCTACTGGTGGACAGAGAAAGAAACAGCGCATAGATGAAGCGCGGAAAATATCAGTTCAGTTCGCTCTGCCAGGTCCGAGCAAGGCGTCCGAAAATGCCAATGCCTCAAGTGAGCATTTCTCGGGCGTAGATTGTCTCCCAAGTTGCCTTATTCTTCATTGTCAGGCATGGAAGGGATGCCAAGTACGATCGATGTAGAAAAGTTTGCAGAAGTACGTACGCTACTGTTTCATCTTCGCGGAAGTCATATTCAATAGCTTGGCCTTCTCTCGTAAGTCTCGAGCATTCGAAATCAATGCAATGCAGAATGCTATGGATAATGCTGCGTGAGGCTTTTCATCTTCTCTATATCACACACAGCTTGTAACTCGGACTTGGCAGAGCGGGTGGAACTCAACGCGTCTGGCAAACGTTACCTCGGCACCTGAGACGTCGGGCAGCAAGCCACGATGTTCGACGCGTCCCAGCGCGACTGCGGCAGAAAGCTCGCGCAGAGGTAATGACTCCCTTCTTTTTCCAGCGATTACGAGTCTCACTTCATCTTGATAAGATGGATACTCCCGCAAAGCCAAGTCCAAAGAAGAAGCTGCCAAAGCGAGGGAAGGAGAAGACTATAACACGGACCGAGGACTTCCTGAGACGCCAAGGTAAGTACACTTATTTGCTTTATCTTCAACCTCCCTGATTTGCATTGCGGTTCAGAGGACAAAACGTGGCTGGAGACTCACATTTGGCATGCGAAAAGAATGCACATGGAGAATGTGTGGGGATACCGCCTTGTAAGAATTATTTCTCTTGTACTCACGCACAGACGTTTTAACGGTCCGCGAATCCAGGCAGTGACACCAACAGAAAAATCCTTTAGGCCTTCTCATCGTGCCTCACTACATGGATGCATTCTGCACGACGCCTCTTACGAGGCAATAATTGAACTCAAAGGTCCTGAAGAAGCTCTCAAAGGAATACTCGCGAGCTGTTCTGACCCTCAAGCGGTTGGCCCTGGTGCAGTAAGGTAAAACTCAACGCGATATACTTTTGGCAAGAAAAACTAAAGTCAACATCATTTACAATAGATTCACCAATGGCTCACGGGTGTGCTACATGCACATGTATAAACCCAAATCGTATCCATTTGACCTCATAGGACCAGTTGAGATCTTATGGAAAACGACCTCCATCAACTTACCCTCGCCTGCACAAGCACAGACGAAGTCTACGAAAACGAAGGGGAAACAGAAGCAAGTGCCGCCAAAAGATACTTCCCATCGGACGTTGTGGATTCGATGCCACCCGCTCATCTATGATGTAGTGATTTTTACTATCAAGTACTCCGTTCAAGCATGCTTGCAACTCGCGCAGAGCTCCAGTGAACAAGAAATAGAAGTAGAAGTTGCTGATTTGAGAGATCAGTTCAATATTTTCGAGCTTGTGGGCCCGAAGTCGAGCCAGGTCATCCACGGAGCACTCACTCCGGTTAAGGATGACGACCGAGATGAATTCAAAAGGGTATGCCTTCTCGCTTGATTGTACGGGTGGATCTGATATTCTGGTAGTTCTGGAAAGCTCTCGGACAACTTCAGACAGCTGGATCCGTCCCTCGCGGGATGGCCATCGGCTTCAAAGTTCTTGATCCGCGCCTCAAGTGGGTCCTATGCTTTCATATTACTCGCTGCTCCTGACTCTGTCAACTGCAGTTACCCCCCAAAAAACACGAAAGTGGTGTTAGACGGAAAAGCTAACGTGGACCCAAGTGTGCCTGTAGGTCTTTGGCCGACTGCAAAGCTGGCGACGGCTGAGATCTGGAATAATGAAACAAGGGCGAGCCTCAGCAAGCCACGTTTCAAGAAAATGGACATTGATTCCCGAAAATCTAAGGTAAGAATTGTCAATCTTCTTCGCAAACTTTCTCAATAAAGCTGACTGATTATTTGTACTCAGCACCTGGTCCCTGGATCTAGACTGAACCCTCTTCGCCAGGACAATCGGGTACCGGTACTCCTGATCCAGCGCTCCATCGAGACACAAGAAACCACAACACCACTACACGTCTCATCAGGCAGCGTGAGACCTTTGCACGGCTGGACACTCATCGTGCCGAAGGGATGGGGCATGCCTTTCTTTTCCTCTCTCACATACACGGGCACCCGCGTCGGCGGACAGCGCGAATGCGCAACACAGCGCTTCGAGGCGGGCTGTATGGCCTTCCCGACTGATTACCCATGTACGGAGGGTTACGCTACATATGCGATGGAACGCGGGCGGGAAGAAAGGGAGAGGTGGGAGCGGAAACCTCCTGCGAAGAGGCCCAATTGGGAGAAGCTTGGGACAAAGAGCCCTTGGGCACCGGATTGGGAGGCTCTACTTGGTTTACGGAAGGCGGATGCTAAGGAGAATACGGACCTGATTTCTACACAGCGCGAAGCTCCGGAGGCGGCGACAGATATCGGAGAAGACACAAATGTACAAGAAGAGGATGTTGGCAAAGAGGCAAGGGACGTCCCCGAGATCCGTCCTTGGCTCTTCAGAGGCCAGGAAGCCCTGTCTGTCATTGAATCCATTTCCCACTCCCCGAATCCAGCAGCCGATTTACTCTCCAAAATCAACACATGGCGAACTAAACGCTCTCTGCCCGCTTTACTTGTACCAGAAAACGCTCTGCTCCGCGGCGCACTGGTGAGCGTGCGCTTATCGATCCCGCGCTCGGGCTCGCCTGAGGACAACGCGGTCATCTATAAGATGGATGACGAGGAAGCACGAAAGTGGCGGCCGCTGGTCGAGGATGGGGAAAGCGAACTTACTGAGACTCAGGTGCGTTTTCTCATGAAGCATCACCAGACCTGGCTGAGAGCGTTTTGTCTAGCTGAGCGAACTGAAAAGTTCAAAAGATGCCATTGTGGGATATGTGACGACTGGACACTACTCGCTGTCTCTGGGGCGCGGGCAGGCCGTCGGGGCACTTTCGTTGGTGAGCTATCTCGACATGAAAGAGCAGCTCCATCGGTACGTTGCTTTGCCCGTGCTGGCCGATCTCTGCTCACATTCATGGGATTAGAATCGGAAAGGTCAGGTCGCTTCCGCTCGTGAAGATTCGTAATAAGAACAGTCCCATCTGCCGGGCAGCGTTTGCCGAGCTCGTCTGCTAAGGAGGACTAAATATGCTTGTAAATAATTCAACAGCATGTACTGTATACGGCTATGATATGACAATGATCGTGGCGAGTGTGTCTATCATGAAATGCAATGCTTTTGTGATACAGTATGTCCCTGACAAGAATGAAGTATACACGACTAGAATATATGTAGGAGTATGCGTGCGCACAGCAAAGCAAGAAGCAGAGACGGCTATGAAGACAGACAGGTAGACAAGAAAAGGAAAGCGTAAGACTAAATTTTCCACCGCGCCAGCGCAGACTGCACTAGGCGCGTCATGTCTTCCCTTGCCTGCTTCTTCGCGCTCTCCGTGATGCCTTCCAGCGCGTCCAGCTCCGCGGGTGTCGTGAGCAATGGGTCAAACTCCAGGATGAGCCCGTCCTTCGTCGGGACACGCATGAACGCACTCGGCTGCCTCACTGCAAGGCTGTCGGTAGAGGACGGCACGGAGGAAGACGATGAGCCGGAGCTGGAGTGCGTAGCACGCGAAGGTGATCGTGGACGTGGTCCAGACCCATCTCCAGCGAACGAAGATGCAAGATCTTTTCGGATGACGATACTCTGCTGGCGTTTGAGCGTCGGTTGCCGCACCGGCGCTTCGTCCTCCTCGTCAATCGTATCGGGCACGTCCCTATCCCTGTCTCGTTCTCGGGCAGCAGGAAAGGCGAGTGGACTCCCGTTGATGCTCATGAGGCTCTCGTTTTTGCGAGGCGCGCGGGGATAGGCAGGTGTTTTCGGCAGGAGTGGGTTGAAGTTCGATGAGGGGAAGCGCGAAGAGACGGCGGAGGCTCGGGAGGCAGATGCTTTTGTTGGGGACATGAAGCGGCTTGGAGGTCTAGAGGATGATGGCTTAGATGGAGAGGCTGGACCGAGGGGAGGATATAGGTGGCGGACGGTACGGAGCTGAATAAAATGTTAGTGTGGAAATGGAGATATCTTATTTTTTGTTTCGATGCATACCGTTCCTGGAGTTTTATTCAGGCGCGCCTTTATGATTTTCGCAGCGTTCATCTTTACCGGAGACACGACGCGAGCTAAAGCAGAATTTTTGAGCAATCATTACTTGAAAGCAACTTCAAAGGCCACTGACCTGTCTTGGATGCACGAGAAGACTCTGCATCTTCAGGTCCCGGTGCATCCTCCGTATCCGTCCACTTCCTTTTCTTTGATTCGGGATCAAGAGTAGGCTCCCCGCCTTGTCTATCGCGCTGTAGGCCGCGCAGGCACGCGTTGATGTCGCCATTGTACTTGTCCGCGAACTCGGCCATGGTGATGCCGCGCACGAGCTTCGGGACGCGCAACACCTGGCCCTCATGGTGATTTTTGAAGTTTTCCAGTATCTGTGCTAGTGTCTCCTCGAATTGACGCGCCCGATGCTGCACTGCGTATACGTGGTTCTCGAGTAAAGCACTGTTCAGAACAACCACACGGCTCGGACAAACGTACCTTCGAGGTCGAGATTTGCGAGCAATTGCTTTTTCTCCTCGGCGGTAAACTTGCGTCGATTTTCTTTCCTGCTTTCGCGTGGAGGCGTCTCCATCGTCGTCGTCGTTGTCGGTGGTCGGTGAGCGCGTTGTCTTAGAGGACGCCCGCCGGCAGACGCGGTCAGGTGTTGACTCGGCCTTTGCCGAACATAATATTTACTTGTCATGGCACGACTTCAGCGCTCAATAGGCTTGCTCCTCATCGTCGCTACTTCCGCCCCTCACCCCCCCCCCCCCCCCAGCCCACTCTCAAAATGTCGACCGAACGTGACAACTACATAGTTATTGGCGGGAGTGGGTTCCTCGGTCGTCACATCGTGGAGGCACTTGTAAAACGTGGAGACATCGTCTCCGTCCTCGACATTGTCCAGCGCTATCATGACGTACCGTTCTACACTGCAGATATATCAGTGCAGAGCCACGTAGAGGACGCATTCCGGAAGGTGTGTATATCGCTCTTCTATAATTTATAGAGTCTTGATTATTTTTCCTGACCTCAGAGCGGCGCGACGTGCATTATTCACACTGCATCCCCTCCTCATGGTCTGGACCCTGCCATTTACTGGAAGGTAAACGTGGAGGGAACAAAGGCAGTCATTGCGGCTGCGACTGCACTCCACATTAAGAAGCTCGTATTTACGAGCAGTGCTGGAGTTGTTTTCAATGGGCAGGATATTATTGACGTGGACGAACGTTTGCCATTCCCGGAAACACCACTGGATGCGTACAACGAGTCGAAGTCAAAGGCAGAGGAGCTTGTACTAGCAGCAAACGGAAAGGATGGTCTTCTTACCGTTGCACTGCGTCCGGCAGGCATTTTCGGGTATGCAGTCTGCTTATTCGAAATGTCCTCAAATTTCCTCATGGTTCATACAGCCCAGGAGACCAACAAGTCATGCATGGTCTCATGCAGGTTTTCTACAATAAACAAACGCACTTCCAGCTTGGCGACAACACTAACTTGTTTGACTGGACATACGTCACGAACGTCGCAAAAGCGCACTTGCTCGCCGCCGACAGACTCTCAAATCCGCGTTCAGACCTCGACGAAGCGGCACTCCAGCCGCTTCTCCCAATCGACCTCTCGACAGGCGTGCGCCGCGTCCCGACTTCCTCCGCGCGGCCCATTGGTCCTGCAGTCCAGCCCCCGCCGAATGCTGCAGAGCTCGAAGAAGCATTCCGGACGAGCCCATTCTACGAGCCGCGCCCCGTCATGCGCACACGTTTCGATCAGTTGAGCACGTCGACGATCGAACGCACGGAGAGCGATCCTCTGCGCGTCGACGGGCAGGTGTTCTTTATCACTAACGGCGAGCCTGTCTACTTCTGGGACTTCATGCGCGCAGTATGGCACGAGATGGGTGACCCACTGGATAGAAGCACGTTCAAACTGCCGAAGGCGCTGGCTGGCGTGCTCGCGACACTTGCGGAGGGCTGGGGTTGGGTAATCGGAAAGGAGCCGGCGTTCACGCGCTTCCGTGTTACATTCAGCTGCGCGACACGATGGCACAACATCGAGAAGGCGCGGCTCGTCCTTGGATATGAACCCGATGTAGGCATTGTCGAGGGTATTCAAAGGATGTGCGACGTAAGTTTATTCCGTCTATCTGCAATATTCAATTACTAATTATATTTCGACTACAAGTGGTATAAGGCTGAGTTCACTGAGAAGAAGCAATAGTCTCGGTATCTTCACCTCCCAGACTATACCCACTCTCTTACTGTAACTTATGCATGTTACCTTTTTACTTGCATGGATTCTAATGAATGCCGTATACTATCAAAAGAATGCGACAAATCCAAGGATATACGCTTAACGTTACATTTAAAGTATAAGCAGATTCCAAATGTGTTGTGTATGCTGTCTGTCCGTGTTTAAAAGTTTATATCCGAACCAAAAGGTAAGGAATTGAATCACGACTGCCTTAGCCGTGACTCAACACCCTCAAGGAAGGCAATGCCATCCTTAGTTAACGTCTTTCCCGACGTCGAACGGACAGCTTGACAGAAGTCGGCCATCAGCTTCGCTAGTTGGGAATTGCCCATCGTCGGTGGGGCCGTCTGCAGCCGTTGTCGGAGCACCTTCACCGTCTCTGTCTTTGGAGCCGGAGGCGCACGTTGACGCAGCCTGCTCTCCGTACTCTGCATTCGATCGGATTGGGTTTGCGAGCGCGCCGCGGGCACATGTGAGTCCTGCACGACGAACACCGAGGGGTCCTCAAGCTGCTGCACGAGCGCGTCGAGGAAGTCGAACGCATCGCGCGTGACGATGCGACTGCGCGCCCCTGTGAGCGTGTAGGTCTCGAGGAACTGGTGCACTAAGTCGGCGAGCGCAATGTTGTCCGTTGCGCTGCGTGCGCGCCGCGCAAGCAGGCGCATCGCTGCCTGCTTCGTCGCGCGGCCGATCTGTCGTGATGGCTTGCTGTCTTCGTCGGATGAGTCGCTGATGACGATAACACCTGTGTGTTTGGCAGATTTGCCTTTCGAGTCTGAGCGGGATTGTATTTGTGGTGGAGGTGGACTAGTCCTTCCGTCGTTTGACTCTGGCCTGTTTGGGTTTCCGGAGGACGAGGGAAGAGGTGGCGTTTTGGGGGATTCAGGTGCAGATGTAGGCTGGGGAGCAGGTTGTAGAGCGGTGCGTTTGGGTCCGTTGACGAGCTTGGTGTTTTCTAGTCGCATGTTAGCGATTTCGGCGAGAATCATGTGTATATCGACCTCGTGATCGGTTGAATCGCGTCGTGGTGAAACATGCGCTCGGTAAGGTGGAGGGGCCTTAATTTTTTTTTTTTTTTGAGCGCATCCCTTTTTAATCAAATAATGATCATGCATACCTCGTCGGGCCGCGGCGGCCATACAAAGTCATCATTGACAGACCCATCAGGCTCGACATATCCCATCTCCCTCGCGAGATCCGCAAACTCGGCACGCCAGTGGCGGTAATCCGGCTGCTCCAAGAACTTGAGTCGACGGCAATAGCGCAGAAAGTCCTCAAAGACAGGCGGCAGACCGTGACAGAGGTCTTCAGGCTTGGACCGCAGTTTCTTGCGGATGAGAACGTCATGTGCCTTTTCGGTTTTCGGAACGCCATTGCGCGTCCAAGGAAGGCCATTGTCTGTCATCACATGGATAAGCATGAGTGCAAGAGCCTCCATGTCGTCTCTTCGGGACGGCACTAGTGGGGTGCGTCGTTACTAACGGAAGATCGTAATAGGAGCAGAGACTACCTTTCCCCCGACAGTGTACATTGACAGAAGAGAACCAATAGTTGCCGATGAAGTCGCGCTTAGCCTTGCTATCAGGGATATGCTTTCGAGAGTGAGGGTCAATGTAACGTTTTGAGAACCCGAAGTCGATCATGTAGATAATGTTCTCGGTCTTCCCGAGTCCGACTGTACAATTTCCTAGCTGGATATCCCGGTGTAGGATCCCTCTCGAATGCATAAATTCAAGACGCGATATCTGCACAAGCTCTGTCAATGCCAGAGTATCCTTCAGAATGAAAGTACTTACAACTTGCATGGCGATACAGATGGTACTTCGAAGGTCCATTCTCTTTCCATTCTTCCGGTATAGACTGTCGAGAGATGGCCCGAGGAGGTCGATCACTAACGTTTTTCTTGAGGTTAGAATTACGACTACGCGTCGTACATGCCTAAGACTCACCGAGGTAGTCATATTCTCCTTGTACACCTGCCGCCCATAGTGTAGGCATTCCCTTTCCACCTTGAAGTGATGGGTAAAAATTGCGTTCATATCTGCAGTGATTTAGGGCAGAAGTGAACGATGCGTAAGTATTTGTTGCTTGACATACCGTTTCGACATTTACTTACCTGTTGGTTGGACACTCATGGTCGACATCCTGCACCTTGATTGCTGCTATTTGCCCAGTATACGGATTCGTCGCATGCCATATTGATCCTTGGACACAACAATGTTTCAATGAAGCTCATCTTTGAACGTGGTTGGACGAAGGACGCACCAGAATAGCCCGAGCCAAGATTCTGGTCCAGAAGCCAGTTGCCGATGCGAGCGGGAACGCGAATGCGGTCCTCGTCACCACCCATCGTTTCTGCAAAGACCTGTGCCAGTAATGTTGCCAAAGACGCGTCGAGGGTGCCGGGGCCGTGGTCAAAGTCAAGTTCAACGTTCCTGCGGGCGTAACGCGTCGATCGAGGCACGACACGCGAGGGCCACGTGATCAATTTGAACCAAGCGCGTTGTGATTTTTCTCGCCCGGTGTAACTCAAGTCCTCCAGTCCCTCAGACTATTTGGCTTGTCATGTCGGACAGGAATGATACACCTTTACTGGACGAACCTGCTCTGGCTAATGACGTAGTGAGGCTCTTTGGGGCGGAGATTCAGCGTCTGAAGCGCGAACTACGCGAAGCCCAGCAGAAGGCGACAGAGGTAGAGGCACGAGCTCTCGTTAAGGTCTGTCATTATAGTTTGATACATGTCCCATAAGTACTTATATTCTCTTCTTATTTTCGATATAAAGCGTGAACCCGGCGAATCAGCTCAGGACCTTGCTGCGGCTGAACGGGTTCAGAAGTTGCTCGAGGAAAACACAACCCTCCGAACCCAGTATCAGGCCAAGTATGAAACGGAGAAGGAGAAACGAAGAGCACTAAAAGCCCAGATTAAGGAGCTCAAGTCGAAGGAAACCTGCAGTAGTATCGAGGAATCCGTGAGCGTCTCTGACATCCGATTACGATACTGTAATTGAACGAATATAGCCAGCCTTTCTTGAGTTACAAGAGCGTTTAACGCAAACTCAGAAACACCTCCACGAGGCTGATGCGGTATGTTTCTTGTACTAAAATCAATTCAGGCAGCGATTGCTAACCAAGTCACCCAGTATGTGAAGACCTTGCTGAGGCAGGTAGAAGAGATGACAGGAGACAAGGAAGCAAATAAGAAGCTTCTAGACGAGGCGAGAGGGAGGACAGATTCGCTTTCTGTGAGAATAGTTGATTATATGATGCACACCTACTCATGTTACTACTTTCTTTTAAAGCGAAACGATCCCTGGGCTTTTATCTCGGATCTGCACCAGCAACATGGTAACATTGGTCACACGCAACTCGAGCCAGTCATGAAAGATAGCAGCCGCCTTTACGAAATGCTAGATACTTTTCTGGATGTGGGTTATGATGAGTCTTCACCGTACTATGTACTTCTTAACATCTTGCTCTCATATCCATCACAGAATACATTGAAACCGTCAGGGTACGTAGCACATTCTAATATGATCCCAGAGATCCTCCTGCTGACTGCAGATTTTGTATGATAGTTTGGGAACGAATCCCTTCATATATCGCAGCCACGATATCCAATGAAGCAAATACTGCCCAGGATATGGGATTGATGTGTATCTGGCTCACAATTACATGCCAACCCAATCCAAGCATGAATGGGTCCATACCAGTTTGGAAGTAATTGACGGAACATTCGAACTTTTGTATGAAATTCGTGGATTCTGGTACTACTGTGGAACATATACTCCATCGCTTGTCGAATCGCGTAATAACGCTCGCCTATTCAACTCACTACGTCCTCAGGTCAGACAGAAATCCTTTGTCTTGCTCTGATATTGACAGTCACCTCTACTTAGTTTAAAAGATATCTGGAAGCTGAAACCATCAGGAATGCAGATGCCGTACCTCCGATCGTTGCTAGAACAATAAATGATCTGTAGGCACAGGGGATATTGCATGTCTTCTGTCTTGTATATGAACGGGTCGGATTCAATGAGCAGCTCAACAATGCACTCCGCGGATATGGGAAAGTCAACAACGGGCCAGTTTACTCATTTGATGTTCATGCAGAATCAACCGCCGAACGGAGACCTGAAGAGGTTCATATGCAGATGCCTCCGAAAGTTAAAAGGGCTCGAGTAGAATATGCGCAAGCTGAGCCATCAATTCCAAGCTCCATTTCTGGGTGAGACGCAACGGCTTGTCTCATTATTCACTTGTCGTATATGCACTGACATGTTCTGCATAGCCTTTAATTCAGCCCGAATATTGTATCTTAGGTTGCATGCCATCTTGTTGGTTCATGACTTTGTAGTTACACTGAACGAAATGAACATGATATTCTATCGGCATATCAATTGTTGGTTGGCGGGTTTCGTTGCGAGCAGTACAGCCACGCAAGCTTTCGGCGATATAGCCGGAAGCATCAAAATTAAAGGTGGCCAAAAGGACTGAGGCGTTGCGCCGAATCGCAGATCGCAGACTGACGGTCCAGAAGACAGTTGCCGACGCGAACGGGAACGCGAATGATAATGCGGTCCTCGTCACCTCCCATCGTTTCTGCAAAGACCTATGCCAGTGACATTGCCAAAGACGCGTTGGACGCGTCGGGACCGTGGTCAAAGTCAAGTTCAACGTTCCTGCGAGGGCGTCCCGGACGGGAACACACTCCATTGGAGCTCGCTTGGAGTTCGGCTGGAGTCAGGGTTGATATTAGGTAATTGATGCGGCAGGCATGCCGACAAGATATGTAATCATAGTCTCATTTAGTAAATGTTGATCTTGTACATAACCTTTTCATCAGTCACAGTCACATACACAGGATGTTACTGTGACTGACGGGCTTCTAGTGCCACTAGAAGCCCGTCACTAGCATGAGGCTACTGTATGTAAGTGCATACCTTGTCTGCTTCAAGGCCCTCTACAAAGTCACAGGCCCTTGACAACACTGTCACCAAGGCTGTCAAGGCTGGCCTCCATTTCACTGTGGCCATGGGCAATGACAACCATGATGTGTGTGACTAGTTGCCCACTTCTACCTCCCTTGCTGTCATCATTGGTACATCAATCATCACTGACAAACATGCTTACTTCTCCAACCATATCTTGGGAACGATGGCATGTAAATTCTCCATCTCTTTGCGGCTGATGAGCCTTGCATCACACCTCTCCAATGAGGTCTCATACGTCTCAATCGACCTCACCATTGCCACATCATCGCCAATGTCTCACCCTGCTCACCGCTTAGAGGGCCATCTGTCCTCATTGTCAACCTCATATCTCTGTCATCTGGCCATTGTTTCTCTCACTCTCTGCATGCAATGAGAGCCCTTGTTCACTGCTTTCCATCGATAACTTGCTCAATTCTATCCACTCTGTTCCAAGGACGATGCGGCCTCATGTCTATCACTGTCCCTGTAGGGTATGAGGCCTGAACTGTATATAGCCCATATCTCACAAGATGGGACACACATTGTCTCATGGATTTCTGCATTGTGGAGAGCTTGTGGACATTGTTCTTTCAATGCCTGGAGCATCGATTTTGGATTCGAACTTGTGACTCAGCAGCTTCATCAGTTTTGACCCCTATACTCAGTAGGGCCTCTGCAGGTTCACACTATATCTACATTGTTCACCACCCAATTTACATGGGAGTATCACTCTTGGAAAGCCCTGATCAACAGGTTTCCAACAGTGCCTCATCCGTAGCATGCTGCATAGTACTCATGATGCTATTGACGCTGCAAATGTGACTTCTCATCTATGGTCTCACCCTTGTCCATCCTTGTGTATGTCGTGCCAATCTCTGCAAATACACAACAGATTCCAGTGCAGGTTTCTGCAGTATTCAGCCCTATATCATCGCTTTCCAACAAGCCCTTACATGCATGGATGCGTTCCGTATTCATCGTTCTGCACACCAATTTGTCTGCACACCACCAACATCCTCTAGCATGTCCACACAGAACTCAAAGTCTGAGACAGAGCCCAGCTCTGATGGCAGCAGGCTAGGCTGCAGATGTGCATATAGGTAGCATGTAACCTTGCTGCTTGCAGTCTCCTCCTCATACTCTGCCTCACTTTCCCTGCTCTCCTCATCTGATAAGCAGTGAAAGTGTGAGCACATGCCTGAATGAACCTGTGCATCATCAAGAAAAGGGTTCAGGGCCATGTTATTGATGGAGGTGCACTCTGCCAGCACCAATGCCTCACCTCTGGCCTCGCTTGCAGCTGTACTCACACTAACACTCATTGTACCATCTGTGGCCATGTCAATGTCAATTTCAGCTCCAGGGAGCATCTCCATGCTTGCAGAGCACTTCAGGCATGACTCTGCACCTGTGAGTGCCTCTTGCTTATGGTATTATGTTATCAAATTTGCCTGAGGTGGCTTCACTCAAAGGTGCAACTTACTAGGTCATGTGCAACTGACGGGCTTCTAGCGTAGCTAGAAGCCCGTCAGTCACAGTAACACATGCAGATCATGACTGTGACAGAGGATCAACAGTGATCAGCAGATCATTCTACTATTAAGGGGAAGTGACTAATATAAGCGGCCATCAATTAGCTAATAGGGACCCTGACTCCAGCCGAATGGTTACGCGAGCTCCATGGAGCGTGTTCCCCACGCCGGGGACATCCATCGCAGGACTTATGAAAATGGCTGTAAGAACACACCAAGCAAACACAATATGCGATAACGCGCGGGCTCATCTCTTTCATCCCTGAGATTTCCGCAATCGTTCCTCGTCTAATAGGCCCAGCTGTGCGATTGAACGCTGAACTCAAGCCAGTTAGGATCAGCTTAGCGAACTAAACAATCATTAATCAGTCTCTCCTGCGAGTCAATGTAGCTATGTGAAACGTACATGCACCAATGTTTCGTTCTTGAGGAGGCCC
Organism: Porodaedalea pini; assembly: GCA_002794775.1. Taxonomy (NCBI): domain Eukaryota; kingdom Fungi; phylum Basidiomycota; class Agaricomycetes; order Hymenochaetales; family Hymenochaetaceae; genus Porodaedalea; species Porodaedalea pini. The sequence goes on along the minus strand of NBAY01000055.1, from coordinate 73,762 downwards.
TGTTCGTAATCATCCGGATCGCACTCGCAATTTTCGTAAATTCCCCTCGGGAATTGGTCTGCAGACACCTCGACCTTGCCGCTGCGAATCCTCCCACGAACTCTGTGAATGATAGCAGTGAGTCAATCAAACCTGAATGGCGACCGAAAACACGTACTTATCATCCTCCCAATCCAAGTCTACTGGGCAGAGCATCTCGCCCAGTTTGTCACTCTTGAAGCCACGATTACTCTTCACTGCCAGCTCCTCCTCTTCACTCTTGAGACTATCGTCGAGATAGGTCAAAATTTTGATGATGTTGGTCTTGGCTTTGCGAACGTCAGCTACTCGTGCGGAGCTTGCGGCATCATTCATCTTTTCGAGCGCGATACTTAGACTGTCAATCGGACGAGTATAAAAACAAGACCCTACCCTCTTAGCGACATCGACCGCCTCTTTCTCGGACATATCGACAAGCTCCTCGCGAAGTCCAGTGACAAGGTCGCACAGAATATCAAAGCTGGCCAGTTCAAGCTCGGATCTTTATAAGCAACAGCAGAGTTCACGTCGGCAGGCTATGGATTAATTCGAGCACGACTCACAGTGAATCTGATGGGTTGAGTCCATCTCTCTCTGCGATTAGACGCCAACGTCCCTGCACGACGAGTCGCTGGAGGTCTGGAGCTAACTCAACCAGGCGGAAGATATGCGGTGAGCGCTTTCTGATGATGTCATCAAATGCGCTCTCATCATTATCCTTCTGGTCCTCGTCCTGGTCTTCCGCTTCGCTCTCACTCTCGCGCTCGTCCTCACTGTCGTCATCGTCGAATTCGTGGTTGTTATTGCCTTGCGCATCATCATTGCTATCCGTAGTTTCGTCATTGAGAACGGATCCAGCATTATCGGACTCATCCAACGGTGCCCTTCCTTTATCTGCGTCGGTTGAGTCCACATGCACAGGAGTATTGATGGAATTCTTTCCAGCCTTGGCTCTAGTCAATGTCTGTCTCTGTGCATGCTGGACTCCTGAATTCTGAAGCTCTCTTCCACCAGCCCCGTCCAAAGCGGCAGTCAAAGCCTTGAACTGATACGGAACCAGGACGGTCCGACGAGTAGGAATTGCATGTGCATTTTCCGGAGTCTTTCTCTCGGACGTTGAAGTATTAGTATTTTCTGCAAGGAAGATTAGCTATGACTCAATCTCAAAGTTGATTTTGAGAGAATTGCACACCCGGTGTTTTGGATTTGCTTGCTAGACCGGGCATACTTTTGTTTCGTTTGATTTTCATGACGTTTTTTATGTGCTGCCTACTGTATTTTTTATGTTTCTTCCAGCCACCAATATGAACAGTCTTGTGGCAAACTACGCAGAGGACCTGACGATTAGGACTGGCCCATCGGAGACCAAGATCTTCGTCAATTTGCTTAGCTTTTAGCATCTTTCGATGTCGAGCACCTTGGGTGTGGTATTCATAGTCTTGACGGCCGCTAATAGAACAATCACAGACAATGCAACGATAAGCATTCATCTAGATTCAATGAGCAGTGCAGAACGCAGAAAAGCCGAGCGGTAAGACTGGGGTAGCCTAATGACGATGCAGTACCAGTGCAAGGTTCAGAACTTGCCAAACACTGCGTTACTAAGGTGACCGTCACTGTATTTGGTTACACTGTAATTTGTAACAGGTCAGTATTTATTTTCAGAATCACCATCTGGATCAATCGGACGCCCCGAACGTCTTTTGACTCAAGATTGTGCCCTTGGTTCAGAGCGAGTCAGAGGAAGACGAGCGGCTCGTCCGAGTCGTTTTCGAAGATCTGCTGATCAGACTCCGGTATGGAATCCGACCGATCACTACTAGCTCACCAATACATTACACAATGTCTGTCCAACAAGAAAGGCATGTTAATGAATGAGTGCACATACACTTTTGGAGAAGACAGAGGCAGTGGTTAGCCAAGATAAAGGAATTCGAAGAGTCGAAAGGAGGGCTAGAAAACCGACCTTTTAGATTTTGGATCGACAGGACCTACAAGGATCAATCTCGCCTCAAACCGCAAACTCTTCTTGCTATCCACATCTTCACCGCCGTTCAGTTCAACGCATCGCAGGATAGAAGGTAAAAGTCGTAGGGCGCAGCCCGAAAGCATCAAATTGGTCATCAACATCGAGATTGTAATAAAGTACAACGACGTTACTGAACAGCAGCAAGGTCATCAAAGTTCATGAAGTAGGGATGTAGAAACAGGGAGGTTAAAACAAAGAGGAGCAGGAGGAAGAGTGGACGTGAAAGCAGAGGAGTGGATGGAGGAAATAAGAGGAGAACAGATGACGATAGAGGTACGAAAACGTTAAGCAATATAGGACCGCGCGTGATGAAATCGGATAGTCGTGAGCAAGCGTGCAAGATCATGCGCAGTATAGCGATAGCGATAGCGGGAGAGCAAGATCAGCGGGGTGGATAGTGTGACAGGACAAAGAGGTAGAAGAGGATAATAGAGAATATTGACAAGAAAATGATTATCCAATGTCAAATCAGTCAAATAGTGAAATGATAAAAGATCAATACAAACATGGATGAAGGGGGGCGAAGGTGGGGGGGATGGGATAGAAACAGACAAGAAAAGAACAGATAATGCGACAACAATAACATTTACAACAGCACCTTCGACTGCTGCCGCCGCGCAACAGACTTGCCGGTCACAATGGCCTTGAACGCCTTCCGCACGGCGTTGACGGATTTGCTCGCATCTTTGCTGAATGACGTGCTGTGCGAGAATGACATCGATGGCAGGAGTCCAAATTCCTCTGTCCCGGTCCCCGGAGCGCCGGATCTACTGGTGGCCAGGTCGTCACTGTAGCTCTGCTGGTGCGTCATGCGGCCTTGCCGTGAGCCAAACAGCTTGCTGCCCTTTTTCTGCGCTGACGCGGGGACCGTTGGCGCAAATGTCTCTGCCAGTACCGGTGACGAAACCTCAGACTGAGATCCGCGGCCATTGCGCTTGACTCCTGCCCTCGCCATGAAGAACCGGTCGTACACACCCTCGCGTTTGCGTTGCGGCGTTGAGAAAAGAACAGGCGATGAAGTGCTCTCGCGCAAAACGGTGGAGATCGCGGGCGCTTTTGATGGGCTGAGAGTAGACGAGAGACGTGTCTGTGCTGGTAGATGAGGTGACGCAACGGATGTCGGAATGACATCCAGTGGAGGCGTCGAACCGGATGATCGTGCGATGAACACACTTCGGTCGAGCAAATCAGACAAGTTCGGCCTCGACTCGTCCTCTACAAAATAAGATAATTTTAAGTAATCGATATTACGAGTGATTGAAGAAACAAACCTTTCTCCAACTCCCTCTGCAGCTGACTGAACGGACTGATAGGTCTGATCATACTAGCCAAGTTCCCAGCAGATCTTGACTTCTCCTTCCGCTTCGATGGCGTACCGTCAATCGAGTCCATCGGAGCAGGGTTCGCAACTAAACTCGGAGACGTCGAAATTGTCGCGCGGCGCCCCCTATTCGGGCTCTTTGGGGCACCGTCACCCGCCTTCGAAGGTAGAGGAAGCGCCGCACTCATGTCGATAGACGTCCTTGGCGGAGTTGCGCACCCCGACGGGCTCACTGGTGATGCTGAAGAGATCGGCTCTGGCTCTTGGAATATCTGGTCGACAGCAAGAATCTTTCGAGGGGCACGAGAAGGACGAGAAGCTCGTGCTACGTGTGGTCGAGAGACGGGACGTGCGGGAAGAGGAGGCAACGGCGTGACGCTCGAGGATGCAAAATTTTCTTTCGCTTCCTTTACTACCTCTATTTAAATAGCCTGGATCAGGCACGTTACTCGGTAACAGAGCTTCGTGGACTTACGTTCGACGTTGCGCATCCATAACGACAAGCGGTCGGCTTTATTATCAGCGACCGCCTGTTCGGTGTGCAGGGCACGCCGCACAACCGGCAGAGATGTCTTGGCTGACGAGAAATCGTTATGACTTCAGTATCGTAAGGCGTTTTCAAGAGAAGCATTTGCATTCACCATCACGTATGAGTGAGTCATTTTCCCAAGATTCCCTACGTGAGATGCTTGAGTCTAGCTCCTCGGACGCCCGTTTGGATGCCTTCCGCGTGTTCATGCGGCCGATCGATGACTTGTAAAGGCCCAAAGTCTTGTCTATACCCCTCGTTTACCTCACCATTCTTTGCAACGAGATTGATCAAGCGACTTACCAATTGATGCCTTGAAGCCATGTTTGAATAAGCCTGGACTCGACTCCTGTCCAGAGCGGGGAAGCGAATCCAGTAAAGACGGTTTTGACTCTACCGGAAGATCGCATTAGCTCATGTGATAGTGACTCTAGGGAAGAACTACCTTCGACTGGTGCATCCTCCTCAAGCAATCGTCGATCAACAAGCGTACTCTTGAAGTCTGTCATCAGCGTGAACGACGACGTCGCCGTCTTGGGCCGCCCAAAGCTCCGCGCCGGCGTGCTTCGTTCATCTACTTTCGTTACAGCAGACAGCGCACCAAGCGACGTGCTCGACATGAACTGCGACGAAGGTTTTGGCGGAACGACGGCCTCTCTATCGCAGTCCTGATCCTGGGATCGCACCTGCTCTAGCCCCTGAGACGTTTTCTCCTGCGGTGACTGCTCTAGACTTTCCTCCTCCTCTTCCTCAAGGAAGCGATTACGCTCTAGCTGCTTCAGCCGCTCAAAAGCCTTGACGCGGTCGTAGCTGCCACTGCCAAATCGCTTCGTCGTCTCCGCTGGCTTCGCCTTCGAGCCCTTCTCGCGCGCCTTCGTCGCAACTTTCTTGGGCGTCCCGATATTGTGCGTGCGTGACGTCGCATCGACGAGCACGCCGCTTCTCCGGGTGCGTACCCTCGAGTCCTTTTCCGGCGTCTGTGCCGATACACCTTTATCCTTACTCCGCCACGGCGACATGTTTTCCTCGTCGAAAGCGGGTACAGGTTTTCGCTTGACGGAATGACGCGCTTTAGGGACGGCAACACGTGAGGCGTGGTAAGGAGAAGGCGGAGCGTACTCTCGACCAGCCGCTGTCCTCACAGAGAGTGGAGAGCCTTCGATGGGTGGTAGACCATAGGGATAGGCGCGTCGGACGGGACGTGTGGCAGACCTCGTCTTGTCTAAAAGTGCTTTATGAGTACAGCGTCAGTACATAAGACTTTCTTCGGGACGTACCATCAGTCAGGGCAGATCGCTTCGTCGCAAGCGGTCGCACGTTCTCCTTGTCCACGGACGACATAGGCTTCGCCTCCGCCTTCCTGACTCTGACCGGCGTCTTGCCCGGAGCCGGTGACGACATCATCATCAAAGACTCATCCACGCTCATACCATCCGCATCAATTTCCTCCATCCAGTACGGATCCGTCATGGCATCCGACGCAGTGCACCGCACATCGGCACTTGAAGAGATCATCCTATGCAGCATGCGCTCCACGCTCTTAGACATCTTCCAACTGCCGACCCATTTTCCTTTGACCTACAAGGAAAGACAATAGGTTCAACGCCTTTCAGTCATGTAAATAGGAGGTCAGGGACTCACAGTGCGAGCCCAGTAGCGTTCGAGATCTGCAGGAGTTGTGAACTTCTCTCCTTCTACGTACTCAAACGGAGTCCGTCCGACCAAGATCTCAAAGAAAGTGATACCGAGAGACCACATGTCCGACTTGCGCGTATCGTGCGAATTACCACGAGCTCGCTCTGGTGACAAATACTGGGGAGGAGATTGTCTTAGTCTAATCTGTAATTTAGCTATATAAGAAGTCAAACAAACCTCAGGAGTGCCATATGCCAAGTTACTCAAAAAAGCGCGTTTCGTGCCGAGCTCGTACTTCTCCGCAAAACCGAAGTCAACAAACATAGGAACTTTCTTCGTGGAAAGCAGAATATTTGCGGGTCTGCGTGTAGAGCATCAATAGCAATTAAAACAAAAACACGACCATACATACTTTATGTCATTGTGTACGACTCCTCTACAATGCAGGAAATGGACAGCAGACAGCAAGCTGCGGAACCATCCGCGAGCCTTGTTCTCAGGAACCTCAACCGGTATCAGATACGGGAGGTATTCCCTGTAAGGTGAATGAAGTTAGTAAAACCAAAATTTAATAGTTAAAAAATCATGTTTTCTCGAAGATTTTGCAAGAAGATAGATGAAACGCGTTTATATGCGTGTCTCTTTGTTCATGCCGAGGAAAAGCGAGCAGGCTATCCTGATAAAATTCGTTGACGTGGAAAACGCGTTCAGAACACGTTGGCAGGCGACCAAAGTCGATATATGCGAGTTGATCGAAAGCACAATCCAAACTCTCAATAGTCGAGAGCGATGGAGCACAAAATGTCAATAAGCTGCATCGCCAAACAAGAATTTTTTGCGCAATTAGGACGGCAGCGACTCCGCGAGGCTGAAAACTGTATGCCAGAAAGTGCACGACCAATAGCTATGATCCACTATAATATAGTGCTGACAACCCCCAAACAAGAGAAGAAGCAATCCAGGGAAAGAATGATACTCACATTGTGATAATGGCAAATGAGGGTGTGATAATAAACGAGTGGAAGGGGATAATGGACGGGTGAGGGTCCTGTTTAAGCGCGCGGACAATTTTCATTTCGTTCCATCTGCGAGCATGTCCTGAGTCACACTGTCAAAAAAAACGCGCATATAAAGGTACCCACAGTGATCGTACACGCTGTGCTGTAGTGGGCTTCTTCTCTCTGAAGACCAGCTTGACAGCGACGCGTCGAACGGGGTCGTTAACGGGCGCCTGCGCGCGGTGCTCATCGGTCTTCGGCGAGCAGAGCCAGACGCATCCCCAGTTCCCTGCACCAATCTGAAGTGTCAAATATATTTTTGGTCAGTTGCTAGAGACGCAAGACGCGTCCTATAGATACGAACCTCGCGTATGAACTGGTAGCGCTGAGCGAGGTGCGCGTCCGAGATGCTGAAGACGTCGGTGTCGGACGCCGGGGAGCTGGGCGTTGGCGAATGCGGGGCGGTCATGTCGCGTCGTCTGCGTCGTGGCCTCGATGGCGGCGGGGGTGACAGCTGGATGTCGACGGGGGAAGGAGGAGGGCGCGAGGGTCGGACGCGAAGTTGAACCTGGAGAAGCTCCCAGGCTCACACGAGTCTATTTACAACATCATCACCCAAAGGGGCTTGCCTCGTGCCTTCGCGTAGCGACCGTTCGTCTAAATCCGCCGGTCTCACGATATTCAGTAAGCATAAATCAAGCCTGCCCACAGCATCCTCAGTGTGGGCTTTTCTGTTAAACTGCAGTAGAGGAGTGGCAGATATGGCCATGCCAAATTTCGCTGTCACTTTTTTTTTTTGTTCAGGTGAAGGTCACGTGCATATTACACGTCGCGTCAACTCGCTTGTTCGTCGATCTGCGATGTGCGATTCGGCGCAACGCCTCAATCCTTTTGGCCACCTTTAATTTTGATGCTTCCGGCTTTATCGCCGAAAGCTTGCGTGGCTGTACTACTCGCAACAAACTGAGTGTAGATGTTCGTTTCATTCAGCGTAACTACAAAGTCATGAACTAGCAAGATGATGTGCAGGTAGTGGCGAATACGAAGTAATTTCGAAGCCCTAACTACAAAACATATGCCGGCTAGAATATGTGAATACAGCTCAGTAGAACGGGCAGACAGATGTACGAACCTTAGGCACTAGCAGAATTTGACGGCTTTGAGGGTCCAGCCTCTGCAGGTACAACTCGAGCCTTCTTGACTTTCGGTGGCATCGCCGCTTCTTCCTCTTCAAGTCTCCTTTTCACATCCGGATCAATCAGATCTAAGGCAAATATAGGGCCGCGGACATCTTTCCCAAATTCAAGTAGAGCATTGTTGAGCTGCTCATTGAACCCGATACGCTCGAAGACAAGGCAAACAACATGTAAGACGCCCTGTGAGTATAACTCTCTTATCGTCTTTCCAACGATTGGAGGTAGTAAGTCTGAGTCCTTTATGGTTTCGCCCATCAGTCGGGCTTTAAACTGCACAGACTAGACATCAATGATCATGACAGCTGAAACAAGTAGGCTCTACCTGACCCATGGTCGAAGCATTCTGAAAAACCGGCCGTTGTTGCGTGACTCAATGATCGATGTGGTGAAGGTACCACAATAGTACCAGAATCCACGGGTCTCATACAAAAGCTCGAAAGGTCCATTTATAGCCTGTATGTTGTTGGATTCCCAGTCATGAGAGGTTCTTGAGCTGTTTGGCACGTATCGATACGGTGGAGCAACTGCAAATCCAAATCCTGGTCTTAACTGGCTCCATGTAATATCATGCTTGCGGTAGATTAAAGGGTTACTCCCTAAGCTATCAGGTCAAGCTGTTGTTAGTCATCCATTAAGGCAGTTCGCAAGCCATGAATATTACATGCCATACCCTTGCAATTTTAATGTATCCTGTGAAGTGTTTTAGAAACAGGATGTCAAGGGATAGGTGATGAGAGTACAACAAAACATACATTAAGAAAAGTATTTAAGGCGTGACGCGTGCCTTCTCTATCCACTTGAAATGGTGAGAGCCTGGTGAAACCCAAGTTCCTCTGTTGACTGTGCAACTCGGTGATGTATGACCAAGGATCATTTCGCTATTGAACACGACGTCGTAATTAGCCTTTAATCAGGCAACAGAACACTCTCACCGAAAGCAAGGCTATACTGCTCCTCGCCTCATTTAGCAGCTTCTTCTGGGCCTCCTTGTCTCTCGTCATCTGTTCTACTTGCCGCAACAGCTCCTTCACGTACTAGGAGCATCTAATTAGCGACCATCATTCCATATATTTTTAAAAACGTACTGCATCGGCCTGATCAAGATAAGACTGGGTCTGCACTTGGTGTTTTTGAAGTTTAAGGTATTCCGGCTGGAATTGATCAGTTGCAGCGTCGTAATCGCATGGCAGAGATACTCACGGACTCCTCGATACCACCACGAGCTCCAACCGACTTGAGCTCTTTAATCTGGGCTTTGAGTCCCCTTCTTTTCTCCTTCTCCGTTTCATATTTCAACTCTATCTCTTGATACTGGGTTCGCAGGGTTGTGTTCTCCTCCAAGAGCTGCTGCACTCTTTCAGCCGCAGCAAGATCCTGCGTTGACCCGCCAGGTTCTTGCTTTCATTCCGCAAAGAGAAAGGCAATAATTATAAGTACTTATTGGTCACGTATCCAGTTATAGTGACAGACCTTAACGAGAGCCCGTGCCTCTGCCTCTGTTGCTCGCTGCTGGGCTTCGTGTATTTCGCGCTTCAGACGCTGATTCTCTGCACCAAGCAATCTCACTACATCATTAGCCAGAGCAGGTTCATCCAGCAAAGACGTTCCAATCGAGCTCGGCATGACAAGGCGACTGTAACTGGAAGACTTAACCCCCGTCGATACGACAAATTGCGACGCGCTTGGTTCAAATTGATCACGTGGCCCTCGCGTGTCGTGCCTCGATCAATGCATTACGCCCACAGGAACATGGATGTCCCCGGCGTGGGGAACACGCTCCATGGAGCTCACGTAACCATTCGGCTGGAGTCAGGGTCCCTATTAGCTAATTGATGGCCGCTTATATTAGTCACTTCCCCTTAATAGTAGAATGATCTGCTGATCACTGTTGATCCTCTGTCACAGTCATGATCTGCATGTGTTACTGTGACTGACGGGCTTCTAGCTACGCTAGAAGCCCGTCAGTTGCACATGACCTAGTAAGTTGCACCTTTGAGTGAAGCCACCTCAGGCAAATTTGATAACATAATACCATAAGCAAGAGGCACTCACAGGTGCAGAGTCATGCCTGAAGTGCTCTGCAAGCATGGAGATGCTCCCTGGAGCTGAAATTGACATTGACATGGCCACAGATGGTACAATGAGTGTTAGTGTGAGTACAGCTGCAAGCGAGGCCAGAGGTGAGGCATTGGTGCTGGCAGAGTGCACCTCCATCAATAACATGGCCCTGAACCCTTTTCTTGATGATGCACAGGTTCATTCAGGCATGTGCTCACACTTTCACTGCTTATCAGATGAGGAGAGCAGGGAAAGTGAGGCAGAGTATGAGGAGGAGACTGCAAGCAGCAAGGTTACATGCTACCTATATGCACATCTGCAGCCTAGCCTGCTGCCATCAGAGCTGGGCTCTGTCTCAGACTTTGAGTTCTGTGTGGACATGCTAGAGGATGTTGGTGGTGTGCAGACAAATTGGTGTGCAGAACGATGAATACGGAACGCATCCATGCATGTAAGGGCTTGTTGGAAAGCGATGATATAGGGCTGAATACTGCAGAAACCTGCACTGGAATCTGTTGTGTATTTGCAGAGATTGGCACGACATACACAAGGATGGACAAGGGTGAGACCATAGATGAGAAGTCACATTTGCAGCGTCAATAGCATCATGAGTACTATGCAGCATGCTACGGATGAGGCACTGTTGGAAACCTGTTGATCAGGGCTTTCCAAGAGTGATACTCCCATGTAAATTGGGTGGTGAACAATGTAGATATAGTGTGAACCTGCAGAGGCCCTACTGAGTATAGGGGTCAAAACTGATGAAGCTGCTGAGTCACAAGTTCGAATCCAAAATCGATGCTCCAGGCATTGAAAGAACAATGTCCACAAGCTCTCCACAATGCAGAAATCCATGAGACAATGTGTGTCCCATCTTGTGAGATATGGGCTATATACAGTTCAGGCCTCATACCCTACAGGGACAGTGATAGACATGAGGCCGCATCGTCCTTGGAACAGAGTGGATAGAATTGAGCAAGTTATCGATGGAAAGCAGTGAACAAGGGCTCTCATTGCATGCAGAGAGTGAGAGAAACAATGGCCAGATGACAGAGATATGAGGTTGACAATGAGGACAGATGGCCCTCTAAGCGGTGAGCAGGGTGAGACATTGGCGATGATGTGGCAATGGTGAGGTCGATTGAGACGTATGAGACCTCATTGGAGAGGTGTGATGCAAGGCTCATCAGCCGCAAAGAGATGGAGAATTTACATGCCATCGTTCCCAAGATATGGTTGGAGAAGTAAGCATGTTTGTCAGTGATGATTGATGTACCAATGATGACAGCAAGGGAGGTAGAAGTGGGCAACTAGTCACACACATCATGGTTGTCATTGCCCATGGCCACAGTGAAATGGAGGCCAGCCTTGACAGCCTTGGTGACAGTGTTGTCAAGGGCCTGTGACTTTGTAGAGGGCCTTGAAGCAGACAAGGTATGCACTTACATACAGTAGCCTCATGCTAGTGACGGGCTTCTAGTGGCACTAGAAGCCCGTCAGTCACAGTAACATCCTGTGTATGTGACTGTGACTGATGAAAAGGTTATGTACAAGATCAACATTTACTAAATGAGACTATGATTACATATCTTGTCGGCATGCCTGCCGCATCAATTACCTAATATCAACCCTGACTCCAGCCGAACTCCAAGCGAGCTCCAATGGAGTGTGTTCCCTGTCCCGGGGACGCCCTCGTCCTGCGACATGTGCATGTCACGTGAAATGAGCCGCGCCAGAGCTAAAGTGTCGAAAAATTAGAATGAATGCCTATTTTCTCTGTGAATTCTGCACAGTACCTGCTCATTAAGTACTCAAAAAAAGGCACAGTTCTCAGGAGAATAAATATGTAAAATATGGAGCAATAAATTGACTGTGTAGGCAGGTGGAGATCAAACAAGTGCAGCTGGTCTGTTCTCTCATACATTTCTACTGAGATTCAAAAATTATGGCTCCCCTACATCTACCTATAAAATTCTTTCCTGTGTCTGTAAATTAAGTATATGACTATACCAACATCTCCTGCAAGTTTGGAGCCAATCCATTCAGTATTCATGGTGCAGCAGCAAGATTTGTGTTCCACTTCAAGCTCTTTCCACCCTCCTTTTCTCACAACAGGTCTTGCAGAGTAGAACACAAATCTTGCAGCTGCACCATGAATACTGAATGGATTGGCTCCAAACTTGCAGGAGATGTTGGTATAGTCATATACTTAATTTACAGATACAGGAAAGAGTTTTATAGGTAGATGTAGGGAAGCCATAATTTTTGAATCTCAGTGGAAATGTATGAGAGAACAGACCAGCTGCACTTGTTTGATCTCCACTTACCTACACAGTCAATTTATTGCTCCATATTTTACATATTTATTCTCCTGAAAACTGTGCCTTTTTTTTTGAGTACTTAATGAGCAGGTACTGTGCAGAATTCACAGAGAAAATAGGCATTCATTCTAATTTTTCGACACTTTGGCTCTGGCGCGGCTCATTTCACGTGATATGCACGTGTCGCAGGACTTATGAAAATGGCTGTAATCGTCTAAAATGCTAGAGGATTGACCCAACTGCTTGATTTTGCATTCTCCACAGATGCGCCATAGCATCAGTGACAAGGAGGTCTGGTCCCTCATGGATGGAACATTTGACACGACTGTGCTCTACTGGAACATTGTTGGGATCTTCGATGGCAGCAAGTCATCTAATAGATTATTGCGCTGGTGGAATGTGTACGTTGTTCACACATTCTCTTATAGAGCTTTACTAACTGTACTGGTGACTCTGTAGTCAGATCTTTGGCTCACAGCGTACGAGGCCGGAGAAAAGGCCCTTGACAACTCTTGAGCTTCTGAAGGCCCAGCGCGCGGCAAAGCGTGCTCGCACATAATTCGAGCCTGAGGATTTATAAATAACTCTAGGATATCAGGCTTTTTACCCACGCGACATATGTTTAATAATTTACCTGTACATTCTCTTCCGCTGCACATCGGCGTAACCTGCAAATTTGGATCTAGGGACTCGGAACTGTATGTAACTTACATAGCTTACAATTACGCAATACTGTAGAAAGTGCACTACATTGCAAGACTGAGCATTTTTGCACTTAGACCTCACTCGAGACTTAGGGTGTGTTCGGCTGCAATTTCTCGTGCGATCGTGATCTCGCTCTATCGCGATTTGCACAGGTCACAAATCGCGATAGAGCAAGAGATACAGCTGCACCGAACACCCCAGAATCTGTTTTTGTGATAGAGTAGTTTTTCGTTGTAGTACAAATTAAATTTATCTTTCACATATTGTGCCGCCCTTCTGCTCGCCCTTCTGCCCCGGCTGCCCTAGCATGACGGTTACCCGCACTTCGTCTGCTAAGAAAAAACTTGACAATCAGACCAAGCGGCATGCATTGGTGCGAAAGACAGCCCTTTTTGCCTGCTTTTCTGCTGCTGTGGCTGTTCATTCAGTTTCGGGCATGTTTGCAAAAACACCCTTGAATAATTCAAAATTATCTGGTCCAGAGTGGGTAGCTGAGCTTCGAGAAGGGCATCCTAGTCGGTTCAAAAGGGCAATGGGTGTGAACAAGCATGTGTTTGAAAAGTTGCTGGGTATTTTGGAGGCGAAGGGGGGCCTTTGTGATTCAAAGCACATGCGTACAGATGAGCAGTTGGCAATTTTTTTGTACACTGCTACATCAGGCGAGTCAAACCGGAGGGTCCAGGAACGATTCCAACGAAGTGCAGATACTATTTCAAAGTAAGTTGATTTAAAGTATATTTGACTTATTAAATTGAATAGATTTCCAGATGCTTTCATCGCATCCTCAATGCCCTAATGTCAAGCAACATCTACAATACATATATCAAGTTACCCCGAGAATCTGATCCCACCCCTCCTGAGATCCAATGCAGTCGTGGAAAGTTGTTCCCATACTTCAAAGATTGCCTTGGAGCTCTTGACGGCACGCATATCTTTGCAAAGCTACCTGCTGAAGACCGACCTCGTTATCGTAACCGGAAGGGAACTATATCACAAAATGTACTTGCCGCCGTGTCATTTGACATGAGGTTCATTTACATTCTCAGTGGTTGGGAAGGCAGTGCAGCTGATAGTGCAATTCTCGAGGATGCCAGGACCAAGGATTTTTTAATCCCACGTTCAAAGTTCTACCTTGGTGATGCAGGCTTTCCTGCTAGCCCATCGATTCTTGTTCCTTATCGTGGAGTTCGCTATCATCTGCGAGAATGGGCAGCAGGGAGACAGAAGTATGTAGTGTACTGAAGAAACTCCAATGCATCTTACCAAAATAATGCTTACAGGCCACAAGACGAGAAGGAGTTATTCAATTTGCGTCATGCTCAAGCTCGTAATGTTGTTGAGCGGACATTCGGTGTCTTCAAGAAGCGCTTCAAGATCTTCGCAACAGCTCCTGATTACTCCATCACCACACAAGCTGGTCTTATCCAGGCCCTATGCGTTGTTCATAATATTATCCGAATTTACGACCCAACTGACATACCAGAGATACAAGACTTTGATGCAGAGGAGATTGACATGGCACATGGAGAGCGAGGTGGAGTATCAGGTCAAGCGGAGAAGGCACAGGCAGAGAACTTACGAGATGAATTAGCGAAGCAGATGTGGCTAGATTATGTAGCAGAGCGTCAGAGGAGACAGAATCGACGCAGATAGGGACACCATGTATGTCGTTGGCTCTGGTATGTAGACGGGCTCAGTAATGAAGACGAGAGTGAGGACGCTGATACGGAAGACGTCGAAAGGATATCGCTGCTAAAGCGGAGCCGGGCAGTTCACGAGCGTCCCCTGTCATTGTCCTCGACGAGGAGTCAGATACTACTGCGCTCACAGCAAAGCCGCTACCGGTGACTTCCGACTCCATAATCGGCAGTGCCTTGCGCAGAAATGAAGATGGAACTGTGCAAGAGCCAAAGGCGGTGAAACGCCTGGTAAAAGGTCCTCAAGTCAGTGACCTCGTATGATTTATAATTTATGATGCTCAACTCATACACAACATTAGACCGCGTTCAAAGGCTGGGGGAAGCATCCGCATACTAGTACAGAAGAGCCGGACATAGAGAGCGACAGCTCTTTCGATAGCTCCGATTCGGCGCTTGACTCGTCCGAGAACGAAGGTAACTTGGAGGAAGAAGACAGCGAAGATGCAGAATCTAGCGGTGGAAACAGCGATAAGTCCGACGGCGAAGGTGGGTCAAGCTCAGGCGAAGAGAAAGTGGCTCAATCTTCGTCGTCAAAACGCAAGCGTATGGGCTTCAAGGATTGGGCAGTGCTTCAGCTCAGCACGGCGAAGGGGTACATTGCGCCGCCTCTCACAGAAGGAGATAATGCTAGCACTATCGCATTTCCATTGGCACCATCCCCAGGGACGAAAAAGCCTCGCACACCGCTTGATGGCCCTCACGAGATGCGCGGGCCTCTGGGCGAAGATCTGTCTCTTCCGGATACTGCACTCGCGCGAGAGCTTAACCCGCTGTATTCCGTGAGAGCAGGTAAACTGCCAGCTTCGCAGAAGACTAGTCTGAAGTTTGTAACCGTGAAACGTTCCGGTAACGTGCAGGCAGCGCACCTTGAACTCCTTATCCTCGCTGAAGAGCAGCCGATCGTCGAGGCCGTACGTCTGAATTCCGTTATCGTCCTATGTGGTGCAACAGGCAGTGGGAAAACGACGCAGGTGCCACAATTCTTGTACGAAGCCGGGTTTGGCTGTCGTGGAAGTGGTATGATCTTTGTCGCATTCGACTACAGCGCTTGATCTTGACGTTGCATTATTTTCTAGATAATTCGGGTATGACACCAAGGATGTCGTTGGCTCTGGTATATAGTCTTCATTGTCCACACGTGCTTGATCTTCATTGTTGTATGGTGGTTTAGACGATGACTGACATTTCCTATATTGAGAGCATACTAGAAAAATAGAACTATGCGTACTTGTGCTTATCGAGGGCCTTCTGCAAAAATGCAGTACGCGTGGTCTTCTTCGTCAAGGCTAGATATGCATCTGCAATATCTGTCCTCTCCCTGATCATATCTGCGACCTCAACCATTTCCGTATCCGACAGCTCCTCGTCTTGTTCAATTGTACGAATAGCAGCTGTCTTGCGCTGCGGCGATGTCTGTGGGATCTGGGAGCTTGTTTCCTCAGAGGTAGCAGTCATCGCGCCGACAACAGTCTCGATTGATTCACTCAAGGCGAAAATAGCGGCAGCACCTGACTGACGACTTTTCTTCTTTGGAATGCTTGCTTCATCTTCGTCAGGTGTGGCTAGGCGTTTCTGCGACAATATGGCATCCTCCTGTAAAGAACAAGTCAGCATTGACTGCATACTTTACATTCCTGTATGATG
This sequence comes from Porodaedalea pini, assembly GCA_002794775.1. Taxonomy (NCBI): domain Eukaryota; kingdom Fungi; phylum Basidiomycota; class Agaricomycetes; order Hymenochaetales; family Hymenochaetaceae; genus Porodaedalea; species Porodaedalea pini. The sequence continues at coordinate 57,608 of NBAY01000055.1, read as the reverse complement.
TCTTGGATGCAAGTATGTTGCTCCGGTGACAGGATCTGTGATATTCATAGTGTCAGGTGTGGACATACCTTACTAGCTGCGTGCACCATGGGATTGACTGATTCAAGCTCGCCCTCATTCTCCTCATCTAACCCTTCCCCTATAGCCATATCAGCATCCATGTTCATAGTGTTTGTACTAGTGCTCGTGCTCGTGCTTGCGTTCATGCTTGCTCTTGCAGATGCGCGACCAGGCCTGAATGCACTTCTACCATCAGCAACGACACTGTCTACCAGGTCTGCCATGTCGTCATATAGTGGAAAGGCTTTTTTTCGCCATGGTTTTGCCTTAGGATGCACCTGTTATGTTTGAGTCGAACAGAACAATAGTAAAGGCAAAACAAACAGCTCACCTGAAGATACCGTTCCCATACATCTCCTGCAGCTGTCACAACCTGAAGATCTGGGTCCCAGCCAAAGCCTGAGGCCTCACGCAACTTCTTGACCTCACGGTATTCAGCCTTGAGCTACCAGTGGAATGAGCAAACAATGAGAAAAGAGAAATCATACGTCAATAGGCTGAATACTTACACGTTGATAACGTGCCTTCACAGGACCGACTCCCTTCTGTGGCCCACCACTGTCCTTCTCAGTGCCTGCCAATGCGTCAACAGCATTGGTGTAGGACTGTGGTTTCCACCCATTCTCAGCCTGCAGGCCATCATCCTTCGCTCTCTTGAGTACTTGGATGAGAGTGGCCTCTTGGGCCGTGTTCCAGATGCATCTGTCATCAGCAGGCATAGGTGAGTTGTGCACAGAAGGAGCAAAATGGAGGTCAGTCTTCACAGAGTTGCAGTAGTAAGAAAAGACGTACCAAAATATATGTAGATGGAACTCAAAAGTGGGCCAGCCCTGTTTTTTGTCCTTAGCACGCATGTTGGGGTCACAGAAAGAGATACGCGGTTGCAATAGAGGCAGCCGAACGCACCCTCTATCGCAACATCAGAAATCATGATCGCACGCGATCGTGATCTCTTTTTTGGCGGGGAGTATCTCACGAAAAATTGCAGCCGAACACACCCTTATCGTTCTTACCATGACCACTCTGCACAACGAGTTCCACTACATGGCTTTTGAGATACTAATCTGTTGAGGCCTTCTTGAAAATTTCAAGGCATCCCAGGATATATCTGGAAGTGAAATCTTGATGGGCGCAAAGTAGCGCTCAGAGCTATACCTTCCCTGCGGGACCCAAGCGCCTTGGGCGTCGCAGCACCTTTGCTTCTAACCACGATGTGGGCCGACCCTAGCCGCGCTCCCAGTCATCAGCAAGTCCAAGCATCTGCGTCTCTTATAAGTTTCAATCTACTGGACGATAATGCCAGTGCTTTCGAGACCAGACAGTCCGAGTCGCTGCGAACTTCCAGAAACACATCGTTCGCTCAATCACCCACCTCGCTCTCGGAGGATTTCGACCTGGAACGTCAGTTCTGGCCTTCAAGTACCAGTGCTCGCACCAGCTTAGATTCGCGCACGCCTCTACTTCGTGACAACTCGGGCCATCACATTCGGCGCACTACTCGGCAGAACACCCTGCGAAATCATCCTAGCAGCTCATCTCCCCAAGAAGCTCCTGTGATCTCCCCTCTTCAAGAATCATGTCTTTGCATGGCATCGCCTCGAGTGGATTTTTCTGCGCGCAACTCGCTGCGTGAAATGATATTGTCTGCCATATTATCCGAAGTATCTAGTCCCTTAGAGCGCGTCGCCCTACTCGATGATTGCAGAGCCTCGGCCGAAGCATCAAACCTTGGTATTCCCTTCCGTGATATCCTGAGCGAACCCATGGAGCCCCTCGGTGTATCCGCACTCATGTACGAGCTCATGGGCTGCCAGCCCGACTGGGACGGCATCAACGATGCCGAGCTTGGTACCGGGCTTGAAATGGTGCTCTATCTCATCGAGCACTGGAGTGAGAATGTCCTGGCGCATGGAAAGATGGGCGTGCAAATGAACGTCGTTCGCACGGCCTGCTTACGCAGGTACGACGAGTACGAGGGTAATAGGCTGTTTCAGTACCTGCGTCCTATAGTGTCCGAAGCGCAGTCCGGAAAGGGGCAGCTGCGGCCCTTTGAGTACGACATCTCCGTTACTCCTCTCGGCGGCGTACGTGGCAACATCCCATGCGCTCAGCCATCCAACTTAGACTTCACCGCCCTGATTAGTATACCACACTTTGCGTCACGCCTTTCGCAAATACAGGACGCTGCGACCATCAATCTCGGGTCGTCAACTTCGACTAGTAGGAAGCCAGCGCCGCCCGTTGCAGCATCTACGCATGTCGCCATCGAGTTCCTAGCTGCCCGCCGTGCGTGGCGCCTCAAAGTCGACAGCAACATGCTCAAACTTGAGCTCCTCGATGGCCCAGGCGGGTCGACACCGTGCATCCCGGGCGAAGAATTCGCACTGATCATGGACGCACGCGTGAAGGTCATCGCACCCGAGCGCGAGCAACAGGGCCAGAGCTTTGGGACCAGCTCGGCACCAAGAGCCAGTGGCAATGCCTTCGGGTTCGAGAGCGACGGACCCGTTGAGCTACTTCTCCCGCGCACGCTGCTACGCCCGATCGCGGCGGCAGGACCTGGCACGACTGAGGCGACACTTTCGCCGTGTTTCTGTGCAGGTCCATATGACTACAACTCGTTCCGCGGGCTGGAGGACGCGCGGCTTCTGCACGACGGTCGAGGCGCGTTGCTGCTCGAACTGACCGTGCGGTTTGCGCACGATCCTCTTGCATTCACACTTGTGGATGTCTCCAGTGTGCCGTCTCATCAGCTCGAGTCCGCGCCTGAGGCAGGCCCATCTCGCAGTGGGAATGTATACCAAAGCGACTTCGAGGACGACGATGATCTATATGTCACTTCCGACATGGATGAAAAAATGGGTGAGCTGAACCTCGGAGCGAGGCCCGACGAGTCTGAGTGGGAGGAAGTGAGCCAGATAGACGAGACAGAGTCGGCGGAGGGCGGATGGGTGAAGGCCAGCTGGAGTGGGAAAGACGAAGAGCTTTGATTTCTGTCATGCCGACTTTCACAATGCTTGGGCTTTGCGTATTATATGCACCTGAATTCGGTGTACGCCGTTTTATATTGTACAATAGTTACGTAGAGGACAGCGATAGCGATAGCGTGGTGTGCCAAAAAGGTGTCGCAAGTATTACGGTACGGAGATGATCCAAAAGTATAAAGTATACCAAAGACACAAAGTGCAATTTACTAAGTCTTCTTTTTCTTGCTTGTTGAAGGGTCCTTTTCATTTGTCTGTAAAGATCATTCATTGCTTGAGTATCTAGCGAACGTGTGCGCTGGCCGAGCTTAGACGGACCTTGCGCTTTGTTCCCTTCCCCTTGCCATCCTTGCTCTTTCCTTTAGACTTGTCGCCTTTCTCTGGCGGCGCTTTTTGCTGCACAGTGAAGAAGCCATCCAGGCGACCTTGCTGCTTCGAGTTCAAAAATTTGGCGAGCTTTTCTGCTCCTTTTCGTACGCGTTCCTCACTGGAAAAGATATTCAAAATTAGCAAAATTAAAGAATTTAAGGGGGAACTGTACAGCTTACTTGAAGCCCTTCTCGGTGACAAGAAACTGTATCAGCCCATCGACGTCGGGAGCTTTCCAATCTAGTTCGACTTCGTCTGAGGGGAGTACGTCGGGCTTCTCAAATACCTTTTTTGCCTCTTCCCAGGGCCACTCCTCCGGGACTAAGACACCACTTTTCTTCTTCTTTCCTTCCTCTGCAGCATCCTCCTTCACTGCTGACCTACGTTAATGAAGAAGGAAATTAACCCGCAGGCAAGACAGGCAGACTGATTAGACAAAAGTCGTACTTTTCACGCAAATGCTCGACGACCGCACGCAGATTCCCGTGCTCACGGATTAGCTTGAGGGCCGATTTCGGACCAACGCCTTTGATAGGCTCGAGGTAATCGCAGCCGAGAAGGATGCAGAGGTCGATGAACTAAGTTCCCAGTAAGTCGAGCTGATTATTAAGGTGATAGAGACGTGCTTGCCTGTGACATGTCCATTTCCAGCCCTTCGAGTGCCTTCTGCAGGTTAATTTCACTGATGGGCTGTTTCTTCGCCTCCGAGAAGGTGAGATGACGGTACAGAACGGGCGTTGCGAAAGTAAGGGTATCCATATCTTCAGAACCCGCTGCGTAGACCTGGACGTCGAGCGTTAAAGTCATTGACAGGTCACGAATTATTGAGCATGACAGACCTTTCCGCCACGCGCAAGTTCTGCACACTGTGCCTCCGCCTCTGAAGGAGCCTAAGGAAGCTAGTAAGAGATGAATGTGACTTGAAGAGGATTCGAGCTCACAATGACGACAGGTATCCCCATAAGCTTGAGTAGCTTACGGCATTCCTCATTGTGCTCTCGCGTGACTTTGACTTGTCTTCTGCTGAACCGGTCCATATCTTCTGTGGTGCCCGTCTCTTTCGCCTCTTCACCCTCCTCTTTTGCCTCTTCTCGCTTCTCAAACCGCTTCGCAAGCTACACAGTAGAGCTCTCAGTCCCACACTTTTGCATGCTAAGATATTTTGAGAAACTCACGACACCAGACTTGAGCTCGGGTGGCTTGCCATCGAACACATAGGCGGGCTTTATACCATTTTCGACGATGCGAATGGTACGATAGAAAAAGCCCATGAGATGACTGGTGGTTTCGCCCGCGTCATTCGTAAGCATTTCGCCGTCCTTCTGTCGGACGGCGATGAGAAACTGGTAAATAGACATGGACGCGTCGATGGCGACTTTGCGCCCGAAGAGCGTCTTTATTTCATGCTCCTGCATAAATTATCAGCATGTCTTCCTTAAGAGATATATATAAATGTAGTCTCGCACTGCAATAGCTCTGGGGGCATGCTCAGAAATGAGGGCGGTGAGGCCTTTGATACCCATGGTGGACAGGAAGTGGAATAGTTTGGCGCGGTGTGCAGACACGGACACTTGAAGATCGCGTGACGTAACGCAGGCCAAACCACAGTTTACTTATGTAAACAAATTCAAATACAAGCTAAGAGCCGAGCGGGCTCTAAGGTATGCACTGCAACCTGTGCACAGCTCTGGTCCTCTTGTTCATTTCTGCCCAAGATGCGTATAAATTTTGAGCTCTAGAGCCCGTTCCGGCTGGCTAGCGACTGCTTGACTGTCGATTGACTTGTCTGTACTCTCTACGGACGTGCAGAACTTCTAGGGACTTGGGTTACTGCAAATACGATCGCGATCAGGACTTTGACATACTGTAGTGTGTACAAGTTGTACTATTACTAGTAGCTTGCCTCTGGAAGGATGTGCGACGAGCTTGGTGAGTACTAGATTATGCTCTCTGAGAACGCGATCGAGCTGAAGTGTGTCATCATAATACTCTGTCAAGAGCATGCATGTGCCGAAAGCCATATGTCTAGAGGCATCGACAACCGCGAGGGATGCAATCTGCTTTTCACACTGAATCACAAACAGAACGCGGCTCTGCTTTCAACTCAAAAAGAGGCTCGCTTTCCCATGGAACTTGTCGTGTTTCTCTCTTGCATCATGTCGAACACGAAACCTCCTTGGCTGGTTGGTAGCCTACGAGCGACTCTCCGGGTGTATATGGATGCTTTAAGTCGGAAATAGGTGCAGTATTTCCCCTCTTTCTTTTCTTTCCCCTCAATTATTTTGAGCCAAATGTTCAGCTATAAATATACATGCTATATATAGCCGCTGATTTTCCCTTGCACGTAGCGCTGTTGTTGACAAGTTGAAGCAACCGTTGTCAACTCGCCTCTTCGACATTCTCCGAGTCTCCCACCGTCTACAGTGCGCAGCACATATGTCAATACAAATCGGCCGGAGACAATTGCAAGTCTAATCAGCCATTTCCACCGAGCTCTAACAATAGACACGTTCTAAACTGAAGCTCCTTTATCTTCTGTTGTTTTTTTGAAGCTGAAATCTTTTCAGAAGCAGCGCTGGCAGTCTGTTCCTTACGTTCCCGTGTGTTGCCTATCAAGGCCTCCTCAGACAACAAGGACATCAATGATATTGCGCAAAAACTTGCTGTCCGTACCGACGCCTGCTGTCTGCCATCTTGTTCGTCTGATGATCTTTAATGTGAGACCAAACCACAAATGATCTGTGTAGCCGTTCGTCGTGAGGCGCCTGTCTGATTGCTGGTCTTATTCTTAGAACTTCTCGAGTGGTGTTATAATGCGTCCTGCTGAGCTGCGAATGCGGCCCTCGCACCTTCGATCCCTTCTTCCATTGATCTGTTGAGGTCCGTATCGCTGTGAGAACGCGGCGCACTGGGCGATTCCTTCGTGTGCTGGCCACGCAATACTAGTCTCCCTTTATGAACGTCATTCGCTTGCTCCTCCCACTTTCCCTGGCTGCTTTCGCGCGATCCGCCCCGGATTCACAAGGTTCACAAGCTCGCGCATTCGTACCCTCCGTAGACGCGATAGACTTACCGTTTATGAAACCGTGAGTGTTACTTTACTTTCCCTTTGTCAGGGACCTGACATTATCTAGCTATGCTGAGTACCAGGTATAGTTCTCCCTGTGCTACGCTTTTGTGCGCAGATATTAACGAATAATGTATTCCTTGCCGGTCTCTGGCAGATCTCCGACGGACGCGGTGGATCAGCGGAGGATGAGGCCGCACTAGTCTTCGTTCGTGCGTTCTCCTATCTTTTGTATATTGGCTTCCTGACTCTGAAATTAAATTGAACCTATAGAACCCTTCGAAAGCATAGCTCTCGCTTCGGTCCCATTTGAAGTGTACGATATGCTAAGGCTCGCGAAGGAGGCGGCAGAAGACGCAGAGATCAAGCTATTTGAACCTGCTATTGACAGTGCGGGCGAAGAGACCCTGACTGGTAAGTGAATTCATGGAGACCGATAATTGGAAGGATGCACGGCATTGACAATTCTCGCGAATAGGACAGGCTTTGAAAGTGGGAATGGCAAAGAACCGTGTCTTGTTCGCAACGGTAAGTCTCTCGTGGAACGTAACACGCCCGAGAATCAGAGATGCTGACAACTTCTGAAGGCGGCGGTCCAAGCTCTGGAGATCAAGGCAGCACACAACGAAGCCATGAATGTAGAGGACCCGTATGAAGAGTCGGCGCAAGTGTACTTCAAGTACGTATCACATCTCCGTACTCGGACGACTCAATTAATTTATTCTCTTTCTCTTTGAAACCGATAAGAGCGTACCTCGCTTGGACCATCGAAGCCGATAAGGAGAATGATGGCGAGCCGTCACTAGGAGTGACTTGATTCTGTTCTCTTAAGGGTAAAGATTCTTCCATAGTTTCCTCTTCGCTTTGCGACGATACAGGTACGACCTCTTCCACGCGGATCATGCATGGTGTGCGATGGGCCTCCAAGCTCCGTAAATCGGCGCAGCCTAGGATCTCGGCGCACTGAAGAAGTGGGTCTCGCCCGCCGGGTCGTGGGTGAGCTGACGGATGCAGATGAAGTAGTTCTGATCGAGGTTCGGCAGGTCGCATCGAGAACCGTTGGCGATATTTGGAGTCGTCTAAAGCCTTCAAACATTGACAGAATATGACTAGCATAGTGTAGATAGTTGCCTGTATGCGAAATTAGTCTTATTTCAATAGTGAGTGCTACATGGCCTCACGCAGAAATAAACACATCCTATCGATGTGTTGCCAACTTTCCCCAACCGTCTAATCAACTGCGAACCAGCCCAGCCAGATGCTAATATTAATGAGAATGAGGCCTTAGTTTCTGTGCCAACGCCTCGATCGGAACTATTGGGATACATAAATAGTGCAGCAAGTTCCGAATCTTAGCGCATACATCCATCTCGGCCCGTCGATCGCTCTGACGTACTACTCTCTGCTCTATCGCTGTAACACATATTATACGCGTAAAGTATTCATCATTCGGTATAGCATGTGTAACTACTTAGAATATTAGATATCTATCTTGCTCAGAATGTTGTAATTGTTTCACTGACTTCTGAGGAAATAGTTCAATGAAGACGGTCGGACGCAGACGGAACGGAGAGCACCGTGTCAGATCGCACTCGCGCCGCACACTCGTATATAAGGAGCAGCCCCTCGCCATCCTTGTTCAACAGCATCTTGTTTTGCTACCTCAACATCTACAATGACAACGGAAGAAATCTCGCGCCTCAAGCAGGAGGTCAGCTCGCTCCAGCAGGCGGCTGAGGGCAATAATGCTGGCGAGCCCATTTACGTTGGAGACTATCTCCTTGCTAGGCTCGAGCAGCTCGGTGTCACGGTACGTGCTGCAACTTCTACGTCTTGAAGGCGACGATGGTCTGATTTTGGCGTAGCAAATGTTCGGCGTACCCGGAGACTTCAACCTTGGTGAGTTGTATGCGCTCTGACTAGCGCGATAGACACTGATGTCGCTTCATCAGGCTTCCTTGTATGCATGTATTATTATGTTGAATAATCCTTTATCGCTGACCCTTATTTAAAGGATTTGGTCGAAGACAACAAAAATATACATTGGGTAGGAAATTGGTGCGTGTGTTACATGTCTCACTGGTACTTTGTCTCAAACAATATCCAGTAACGAGCTCAACGCCGCGTACGCTGCGGACGGTTATGCACGAGTTAAATGGAGGAGTGTTGGAGTTCTTCTCACAACGTACGTTCATCTTTGTGCTAGGAAGCATATTATTGACGATCATTCGGTAGCTTCGGAGTTGGAGAGCTGAGTGCGATGAACGGTCTCGCAGGAGGTGAATTTCGCTGTCAAGCATGTCTTTCATAAACGAAGTCTAAACTCTTGTCGCCAGCCTTCTCCGAACACGTTCCTATTCTGCACATCGTCGGTGTCCCAAGCACAACGCAGATTAAGACGAAGCCAATGCTGCACCACACGCTCGGCGATGGACGCTTCGATGCGTACGAAAAGGCTGCGCAGCAGTTCACCGTCGCGCAGGCCCATCCGCTGTCTAAGGAGGTCATCGCAGCAGAGATTGACCGCGTCCTCACCGCGTGCGTAACGACCGCACGCCCTGTGTATCTCACGTTGCCGACAGACCTCGTGTATGCGAAGATCCCGTCCGGCCGTCTGCTCACGCCGCTCTCGACTGAGCCGCCCCCAAATGACCCAGACACGGAGGCCTTCGTGCTCGACGAGATCCTGAGTTTAATTAAGGAGGCGCACGGCAACGTGATTATTATGGTCGACGCATGCGCAGTGAGACATCATGTAATTGAGGAGACACGCGAACTTGTTCGCCGCACCGGGTTCCCTGTGTATGCGGCGCCGATGGGCAAGGGGGCGGTTTGGGAAGGCGATGAGCGCTATGGAGGCGTATGTCTCTTAAATGTCCAGATAAAGCTGGGACTGACAATGTGTGGCAGATCTATGTTGGTACCCTCACGCACGCGGACATCAAGGAAAAGGTCGAGACCGCGAAGCTCATCATCTCCATCGGCTCGCTCAAGAGCGACTTCAACACCGGTAACTTCACATACAGCATCCCCACCTCCCGTACTATTGAGGCAAGTCCCTTTTTCTTTAAAACACCCGCTGAATTGTGTCTTACTTGTGTATGCTCAGCTTCACTCTGACCACACTCGGGTACGCTTCGCGCATTACCCCGACCTCGTCATGAAGCACCTTCTCCCAGCGCTGACCGCGCGCCTCGAGCCCTATGCGCCGAAGGCCTCGAAGTTGCCCGTCGCATCCGTCACTGCGTTGCACGCCGGTGATTCCTCCCCGACCATTACGCATGACTGGCTCTGGCCGCGCGTCGGCAAGTTTTTCCGCCCAAAGGACGTTATCGTCGCGGAGACCGGGACGTCCTCGTTCGGTATCCTTGACGTACATCTTCCGGATGGAGCGGCGTTCCTTAGTCAGATTCTCTGGGGCTCCATCGGATGGACGGTTGGGAGCACGCTCGGCGCTGCCCTAGCGGCGCGCGACCTCGGGCTCAACCGCACGATCCTCTTCGTTGGAGATGGCAGTCTGTGAGTCGAATGGTACTCCTCTATCTTAAACACGACGGCTGACGTTTGACGTTTGTGTGGCAGTCAATTGACGGTCCAGGAGATCTCGAGCATGATCCGCGTAGGCGTAAAGCCCATTCTCTTCGTACTCAACAACTCCGGGTACACCATCGAACGCTACCTGCACGGACGCGAGCGGTATGTGCTCTTCTTTCACTATCCTTTCACTTCACGTCCACTCATGTATCGACGCTTTCCAGAAAATACAACGACATCTCCAATTGGAAGTGGACGGCCCTGCTCTCCGTGTTCCAGGGGAACGACGCGCCCGTCGGCAAGTCGTACACCGTGCACACGAAGGACGAGCTCAGCGCATTGCTCGATGATGCGGACTTTGCTGCTGCGAAGGAGATCCAGCTCGTCGAGGTTATGATGGACAAGTTCGATGCCCCGCGCGCACTGCGCCTCCAGGCGGAGCTCAGCGGGAAGACGAACAGCTATGTGCCGCTCTCCCTCGGCACAAAGTAGTCAAAGAAGATATAGACGGCTTTGCAATCGGGAGATAGTCAGTAAAGCACGATGACGACGAACTTTGGGGCTGGGCAAATTGGGAAACGAATGTAAAAAATTGTACCAAGGAGCACTTGCTTGCTCTACTGTACCTTAGACTGTCAGCGCTCGACTCATATTATAGATACGCGTTTCCATTTACCTTTCCGGCATCGATCCAGTGAAATCCGATCTCTGCTAGCAGGTAATTTATTTCACCATTTTCATTCTTGTATCGCAAGAGTCATCTGAAATTGTTGACCCGTTTTTGTCGCGTTGACTCGTCTCTTAGCCCCTAGCCTTCAGGATTACTTTGACGCTTATGGCAGATTCCTCCAAGTATGTGAGTCTCGAGTTTCGGCGGGTGGTCGGCGGATCCTCACTGTTTAACCCTTTGCAGTCGAGGCACTCTTCAGTATAGTGATTCGTTCTGCATTCAGTTGAGATTCTGGCTAGAATATAATCCAAAGTATGCTGTAGAGCAAAAGAATAAGGCGGTAGAAGAGCCTTGGTTCTTGAATCGACTTTTCAACTTGAACGCTTGAAATAGTTACATAATCCGAGTTATGTGTCACGCAAGGCCACATGTCACTTGTCGGCTTGACTTGCACAAACTGTACTTAATACTCATTCATCCACATCCACGCCCGTAACGGTGCCGGCGAACCCGTTGCGCAGCCTCACGACCTCCTTGTCCTATTCGCCGACGTCTTGACTAGGGACGATGCCTCCCCGACGAAAGAGCAAGAGGACAGCCCAGGCAGACACCGACGCGGACGTCGACAATGCTTCGATGCGTTCGACGCCGCCGCCGTCCGCCGCATTCACAATCGGTCCGCTCCTCAACGGTGTCGATCTCGACGCGCTAGGGAGCTTGTTCCCTGAAGCATCACTCGAGACGCCATCGCCGGTGCTCATTGTGCAGTGCTACAAGCTTATACTGAATCAGGCGACACAACTTGATGAGAGGCAGCGAGATATTGAGGAACTCGCGGCGGAGGCGGAGAGGAAGGACGTCGAGCTGGACCAGGCTCTTCAGGACAAGGAGAATCTTCTTGTGGAACTCGACACAAATGTCAAGGCGGTGCAGGAAGAACTCAGCGTGGTCAAGGCTGAGAAGGAGGAAATAGGTGAGTGGAGGTGCTATGTAAGTCGGCACTGACTCTCATGCTTTGCTCTTTCTTGTCACTTTCAGCTGCTTCTCGCGCAGCACTGCAAACACAATTAGAAACGATCAGTACTTCCCAGTCGTCTTCGTCTCACGAGGTTGCCGCTCTCAAGAAGAAGTCCGAAGAAGTCGAGCGGGAAAAGAGGGACTTGCTGGGCGTCGTCAGTCGTCTGCAAGAAGACGTTGCTCAACGGGATGAAGAAATTGTAACTTTACGTGAAAATCTCAAGGCCGCTCGGAAGGATGCGCAAGAGCTAGAGTCGAATTTACGGGACATTCGGTCTTCGGAGCGATCGACGACAGTGAGTGACGCGTTAATGCCTGTCTATCTGACTTTCATTCATCTATCCAATTTATAGTTCAAAGTTGAGACTCTGACTCATCAACTGCAACTCGCTAAAGATGAGAACGAGCGTACGAATACCGAGCTGGCTAAAAAGTCTGAAGAATACTCGAATTATCGCCGGGACAAGCATACCGAATTGGTGCAGGTGCAAGCTGAACTCGACTCGGTTAAGCAGACACACAACCAGACCATGAACACCCTTCGTACCCTCCAATCTTCTCACAACTCTCAGTCTCAGCAGCTCTCCCAGGCTTTACAGAAAGTGCACGATTTGACGAGCCAACTTGCCGACCAGGAAGCCAAGTACTCCAGTGAGGCTGCCAACCTCCGCAGGCTCGTGCAAATGATGGAGGAGCGTGAGGACCAGGCGAAGGAGTTAGTCGCAGGGATTGAAAGAGATTGGGAAGGTCTAGGGGAGAAAGCAGCTGCGAGTGAACAAAAGCTGCGCGATGCATTAGAAGAGGAACAGAGGAGGTCGAAGGAACTCGAGCAAGACATAGAAGAATTGAGAGGTGTCTTAGACCGCGTAAACACTGGCGAGCTTCCCGTTCCATCAGGGGGACTCGCCTCGCCGAATGTGTCTTCGGAAAGCCTTTTCAGTTTCAGTCCGGGTATATCAATGATCAACCGCATGCAGAAGAGCGGCAAGACGTTCACCGAAGTCTATGCGGACTATGTCAGGATGCAAGGTGAACTCGCAATCAAAACCCGTGACTTGGAAAACCTGGAACAGACTATGAATAATCTGCTCGCTCAAATTGAAGAAGCTGTACGTTCGTCTGTTACGTGCATACTGGTAACTTGTTCTTATATTTGTTGCAGACCCCTGCTGTCGCCCGTCAAAAGATCGAGATCGACCGAGTGCAAGCAGAGTCGAGTCAGCTCGCTTCGCAGCTATCTCAAGCTCTCGCTGATCGCGATGCCTGCTTGGTTCAAGTGGAGAACGCCAACAAGACTCTGCAGACCGTTAACAAGGAGAACACCATGCTGACTCAGCAGATAGAGGACGTTGGTCGCCAACTCAAAGCGCTCCTCAAGGAGCTTGGTCGCTTGCATGATGCTACGCTGCCTTCAGACGAAGATATGCAGGACATCTCGCCTGTGGAGAACATCGAGGACGTCATCACGAATAACCTCGTCCTTTATCGGTCAATCCCACAGCTTCAGGAGCAGAACATGAAGCTCCTTCGCTGCCTGCGTGAGCTAGGCTCTCGAATGGAGTCCGAGGAACGCGAGTACAAGGAGCAACTTGATAACGAGCAGACTGAAGCAATACGCGAGGCGCACGAAGCGATCCAGACGCTGCAAATGCAACTGGAGAATACGCAGAGCAGCCAGCAGGCTACGATTCAGGCATATATCAAGGAACGGGACATGCTGAAGACTATGCTCGCTCGCTACGAGCGCGGCGGGGTGGTCCCAGGACCTGTGCCTGGTACTGACGGCGAGCAATTTCAATCTACTTCGTCGCACGTCAACGGCGTCGTTCGTGAGCCTTCTGAGCTTGAGAAAGAGCTTGAGGAGGTCCAGAGCAGCTTTGATGCGTATCGAAAGGAGATGGGTGTTGATAGCGTCAAGCTACGCGAGGAAGTTGTTCAGTATCAGCGGGAGGCTAGCCAACTGGGTGCGTCGCTTGCTAAGGCAAACGCGAAGATCGAATTCCTCAACGGTCAGTAGTGATCTCTTTATTGCGATAATCTCGTCTTATAATTCTGCCTCTTTTTCTTAGAGCGGTATCGCATGGCTCAGGAACAGTATGTCATGCACGAGCGTGAGGCCCAGAACCTGCAGAAGCGGAATCAGCAACTGTATGATCAATACACGCGTTTGGACATTGCGTGCAACCATGCTGCCGAGGAGTTGGCTACGGCGAATAACCAGATTGAACGCTTGCGGAACGACTGCTCTAACCTTCGTGCGGAGAAGAAAATCTGGGAGGTGAGTAAATGGTAGCGAGATGAACGTCTTGAACCTTATCTATTGAATTGCAGAACGTGCAAACCCGATTACTCGACGAGAATAGGATTCTCACTAACGAGAGGTCACGCATGGCAGATTTGATAGGCAACGTGCAGAAGATGCACAATGATATCGATAGGGCAAATGAGAGTGACAGGCGAAGATCTGAAACTCAAATCCATGCCCTAGAAAGTCAAGCGTTCGTTTATTTCTACTCTCCGTTCTCCGTGTGCACACATGTTGTTAATCATTTACGATAGTCAGGATCTCCGCACCCAGCTATCCCGTGAACGCGACGCCGTCCGTCAGATCTCGCTGCAGAAGGACATTGAAGTGCAGGAACTTCGGTCGAAGATTGATCGTTCAGTGAGCTGATCGCTTCAGAAATCAGCTCTCTCATTTACTGACCGTATTTTAGGTAGAGAATCTTTCGAAGGCGCGAGAAGCGCTCGTCGAAGCCGAGACGAGTCGGAAGCATCTCCAAGAGCGTGTTGACGTGCTTGTGAAGCAATTACAAATGAATGAGGAGAAGCTTGCTGTCTACGAGCGCCGAACCACTTCGATCACTAGCCCCGCTGGTGTTGGACCTTCGCACGGGGCTGGTGATGAAGCAGGCTCCGAAGAACAACTTAGGGCGGAAGTCGCCGAGCTTCGGTAAGTCCGACGGACACCATCTCCTGCTTGTACAGGTGCTCATATATACGTACAGGAGTGCATTAAAGGCTGCTGAAGTAGATCTTGCGACGGCGCGTAGCCATGTCCAACAATTCCAGGAAATCAGCCAGGCGAGCGAAGCCGCTCTTCAATCGCTCTCTGCAACGCACGACGAATACAAGGCATCGACCGAGGCTCAAATCGCCAAGTATGAGGTATGTAATCATGATGGGTACCGCCTTAGATATTACATTTTGACTGGTGTCTAGACTCAACAGAAATCGTTCGACGAGAAGATCGCGTCTATGCAGGAGGAGCTCAATAGGCTTGACGCAAAGAATACCGATCTGCAGCAAACCTTGGAGAAGGAACGGGCTTCATTTACGCAGGATAAAAAGATGTTGGAGGACACCATTGTCGATATCACCAATGCGGAGATGAACTCGCGTACTGATCAGGCGTCTCGGGAAAGCGATATTCGCGAGCAGATGGAGCGTGCCAAGGTTTGTTTCGCCTCTTTCTCGCATCTCGTGCTATGACTAAGTTTCACGTTTGCAGGCTGCTGAAGATAAATATTCCCGGGAAGTCGTTGCCCACGCAGAGTCGATCAAGGTCGTCGATGGTCTCAAGAAGGAGCTCAACGAGGCGCGCGGGTCCATTCGCGAGAAGGCCATGCAGGCGGAGACGGCTCAGGCTAACATCGCGGCATCGGAAGCCAGCTGGAATCAACAACGGGAAGCTCTCGACAAGGAGGTTTCCGACCTTACGTCTCGGTAAGCGACAGTTGGCTGGTCTTTAGAGTAAAGCGGCTAAATATATTTTAGTTGTAAAGACCTTGCGACGCAGAACGCCACACTTCACCAGCACTTGGAGTCTGTCAGTTCTCAGGCTTCGCGCATTCGTCAAGCTGCAGATTCAGACGTGAATGTGCCGGAGTCGGGTGACGGTGATGATTCAGATGGGCGTGTTGCGGAGTTGCGCTCCGTCGTTGCTTACCTTCGCAAGGAGAAGGAGATTGTTGACCTGCAACTCGAGCTCTCTAAGCAGGAGAGTGCGCGGCAGAAGACCCAGATTGACCATCTTAGCCAAGCACTGGAGGAGACCAGAACAACTCTGTCTAACGTTTGTTTGCTGACACTTCGCTCATTTCCCCATCATACGCTAACGTGATTCGCAGGAGCGTGAGGAGGCTGCGAAATCTGTCGGGAACTCCGCGGAACATGCTGAATTATTGGAGAGGATCAACCAATTGAATATCCTTCGCGAAAGCAACGCGACGCTTCGGGCGGAGAGTGATGCTCATGCCCGAAAAGCGCGTCAGCTCGAGTCCACGTTGAATCAACTTCAGTCCGAATTGGGTCCTTTTAAGGAAGAGGCGAAGACACTCCGTGCTGAGCTCGAGGCCAGGAATGGTCAGATTCAGCGACTTGAAGATGAGAATCGTCAATGGAAGGAGCGGAATAGCCATCTTCTGACGAAGGTCTGTTTATCTGCATAACAATGTCTTTTGAGCCATGATCTTACATTCAATCTAGTATGATCGTATTGACCCGAACGACGTACAAGCGCTCAAGGACGAGATCGAAGACCTGCAGATCGATCTGCGCAAGGCGGAGGAAGAAAAGGCGGCATACACGGCTGAGGCAGAGACCCAGGCAAAACTTGTACGTCTTACATGGTCTGGCACGCTGCACTGTACTGACCATACATTTTTCAGCTCGAAGACACCCAAACTACTCTTTCAGAGTTCAGGACAAAGTACACGTCCCTTGGGCAGGAGTCTCGCATGAGACTTGGACAACTGAATCAGCAGATTGCTAAGCTGAACGAAACTGTGTCGGACCTTCGGAAACAAGTCAAAGAGTTGTCCGCTGAGAAGGAACGCCTCGCCAGTCAGACTTCAGCGGCATCGACAGACTCAAACGCTGAGCTTGAGGCCCTCAAGACCCAACTTTCGTCTGCTGTCCAGGAGAAGGAGACGTCTGCGAAATTGTTGGCCGAAGAAATGGGCAAGGCAGCGAAGGCTGCTGCTGAGCATGAGGCTGCTTTGGTAAGTATTATCTCGCTCATACAAATTACAACGTTGACCTTTCTGGTAGTCCACGCTTCAGGAAGAGAGAGACAAGCTGCTCGCTGAGAAAACGTCTGGCCAGGGTAATGAGCTTTCAGCACCTGAATCTGGCGATGCCGCCCAAATTCGCCAGCAATTCGAGGCTGAGAAGGCAGAACTTGCAAAGGCTCGTGATGATGCTCTTACACGCGCGAAGAGTGCCGAAGAGCGTGTTGCGAAGGCTCTGAACGAAGCAAGGAATATTCGTCTTCAGAATGTAAGCCTTAGCCTTGAAATTAGTCATTCAGAATACTCATTATTTTTTTGTTATAGGAAAAGTTCCAAGCTCGTATAGCTGAGAACGAGAAGCGGAGGATAGCGGATGGCGAGAAGCTCACTGCATTGACGGAGAAGCACAAGCAGGAGCAAAACCAGGCTGTGACTGCCGCGACAGAGAAACTCCGCTCTGAGTTGCAGAACCCTGGTGCAGACACAGCCGAGATCACTGCCCGTCATGCAGAGGAACTCCGCGCACTTGAGGCGAAGCTCATTGCCAAGCACGCAGAGGAGCTCAAAGTAGCGATTGAAAAGGCTCGGGAAGAGGCCACGAAAGCGGCGGGATCGGCTCCGCCGAGCGATCAGCACCATATCTCCCCGGAGGAGCACGAGCAGGCCATCAAGGCCGCAACAGAGCGCGGCAGGATGGAGTCTTCGACGAAGATAAAATTGAAAGATGGCATGTTGCAGAAGGCTCAGGCAAATGTGAAGCATTTGGAGGCGCAGATTAAGGCGTGGCGTGAAGCAGGCATTGTTCCCGCGAATGCACCCACTATTCCCCCAGGTGCTGTAGCTACACCCTTAAAAGCTACTGCAACCATTCCTACGAAACCAGCTCCGGTTGCGAGTGCTTCAACAGCTACGAATGCAGGTGGTGCAGCTCCCGCCTCTGCGGCAGCCGGTCCTTCGACAACTGCAACGCCCGCAGCCCTTCCCCGAAAGCCGGTCAACGCCACTGCAGCAGCTAATGCTACCACCGATGCAAGTGTTCGCGGCGCGCGCGGTGGAGCGCGTGGTGTGCGAGGTACGCGCGGTGTAGCACGCGGGGGTGCTGTGCGGGGTGGTGCTCCTGCTGCTGTTGCTCAGGCCGCTGCGAGTGCTGCGGATGGCGGAATGTCTATCATGGGCGCCGCAGGGAAGCGGGCACGCGAGGAGACAGAGAACACGGCGGAATCGCTTGCAAAGCGCATAAAACCTGCAGAAGGGGCAGGGAAACCTGTCGCGCTACGGCGTGATCGGATAGCTACCTCCAATCCTACTCTCCCCACATAATGCTTGCTCATCCACACCCATTGGTTATCTTACTAGTCGCATGTGTCTGTACTTTTTGTATTTCTAGTTATTTTCTTTTTATTCTTTGTTCTTACAATATCAGAGGCTCGGTTGCTCTACCGAATTCGACGGCGATGATGATCGACGTGTGCGCCTTTGAACTCGATGTCTGACTTTGACGATGAGCGTGCACGAAAGCGCAGAATGGTTGACAGCCACGCTAAAGGTAGTTCACTTGTATCTAACTCGTTTGTGTATTGTCTGACACAACTGCAGACGACATGCTCAGAGCTCTCCTACGCGAAGAGATTGACATTGAAATCGGCCTTCGTGCGCGGCTGAAAGAGACGGTCGAATCTCGGCTCACCTGGGCACTCATCCTTCAGGATGCTCTCGAGAAGCACTTTGAACTACCAGAGGCGCATGACAGTAAAGGTATGTTCGACTGCTTTGTAGAAGTCAGTTGCAGTTTGTCTGACATTTTAGATCGAGACACGCCCAATCGCTTTGCTGACTTGGCCATCGCTGCATACAAAGCAACCAGAGATTCTTCTGAGCTCTTCCTCCCGAGTGAACTTCCAGAACCTCTGAGCATTCCCGAAAATCCAGCTCTCGCGCCTCAGTCGATCGAACCTAGCATTACACCCGTTCAAGAAGCGCCGCGGCCTCGGCATGCAACGCGCCCACATGTCCAGCTGCACCACGAAGACCGCGTAGTGAAGGAGCCCAACAAGTACCTCTTTTTACGAGATGTCACTGCTACGCCAACGATGGTGTACAAGATCGCGTGCCCGGACTGTCAGCGCTCCAACTTCCCGCGCCTGCAAGGCCTGCTGAACCACTGTCGCCTGAAGCACCATCGCGAGTTCGGAAGCCATGACGAGTGCGTGCAGGCATGTGCGACCGTCGTACCTGAGGAGGAGCACTCGGTCGTGATTGGGCATGGTCTTGAGGTGGTGGGCATGAGTGCGAGCTTGCAGAGGCTGTTTAAGATGGCAGTGGGTTCGTATGAGGGAATTGTCGCTGTGCCTGAGGCAGAAGAAGCTGAAGAGCTCGCCAAATTCGTCCAGCCCCGCTCCCACATAAATGGAGAGGAGGAAGGGCGAGAAGGGTCTACGCTCGTTACGAAGACACTAGGACATCACAAGGACACGCCGGCGCTGGCAACGTTCCTTGGCAGGGCACCGAAGAAAAGACAAATACATGTCTTCGAGAACGATGCACCTCTTGACGTCCTCAGCATTGACGATAATACTTCATCACGCGTTTGGAGAAAGTCTTACACCGAGCGTAGTCGCGTCGACGAAACTGACGGTGACAATGCGCTGTCCGAAGATGAAGCTGAGATTACTACGGGTCCTGCCGCTGACCCTCAGGCTACCTTGAATGCTCGTGGGGGCAGTAGGTTCCACATTCCAGTGAGATTGGTGGTCTCTGACTGGAGTCTGCGTCTACGTGATGGTTCGTGCAATGGCTTTTTCATAACATATTGTATCTCATGAGTTCTTCGTGCAGAAGAAGCGGAGAGAACTAGGGCGCAGGGAGGTGCGACGCACAAATGGATGATCTCTGTCGCGACATCGTCATACGTAGGTCATTACAATCTGTCGAATATCAAACACTTTGACATATCAATTATTCTTAGAGTCTCCATGCAAGTACCGTGCTCGCCAAAGTGACGGTCACTTCTGCTACCGAACCTCCGCCTCCTACTTTCGCAGCTCCATTGTCCGTGTCGGGGCCTCCTTTCTGTGTCATGGGCATCACGGATAAGCCGTTTCTTGCACGGATCACTTTGGAATGGGTTGGGGCGCGGAATAAGCCTACTCAGATTGAACACTGGGTTGAAGTAAGTCCTGATTTAGTACATTTCAAGCAGCGAGTCTTGACCAGTATTTGTTCAGCTGGACATTAGCAGGTCTGTTCAGCCTGTTCAAGGGGACGAGCAAGTCCTTGACGTCGAGCTCGACCGACATACAGAGCTGCTTCCTCGGAAGGATGACTCTTGGGTGGTCGATTGGTTCGCTGATCCAAATAAATTTTTAAAACCTGCCGATCAGAAATCATCAGACGCAGCCGAGCCAGGTCAAACTTTTAAATATACCTTTTTGAAATCAGACAAAGCTTATACTGTACTGAATGTCGTTCAGGGCACATCAAGCGCCTGAAGAAGCTCCTACAACGTTTCCCGATGACGGCACAAGGTCTGTTTAAAATTTTTGACTTTTCATGTATATGGTTTGATGGAAGTTTTTTTTTTTTTGAATAGATGTCGGTCCTCGTAAGATTCCGCAAGTGCCGTACTTCCTTCCGCTCACGGCTCAGCACCTTGGGAGCCTAGTTGAGGGACGACGAAAAGCCATTGAGGTACGTAGATTTCATAGGATTTGTATGCATCAGTAACTAATATATGTGTTTGAGGATAGTGGGGGCGAGTGCGTGCAGTATGGGAAGCGTACATCGCCTCTGTGCCGGGAGAAAATTCTGTCCCACAAGACATTATAGTTTCAGAGTCCATCACAAGAATTTCTGGGCCAGTGGATCTGTATCGGTGGATGGAAGCAGAAGGTCATTTCCTGCGCGCTGCTTCTCAGCCCCGGGCACCGAACAAACCATATACAGTACCAGATCTGTTTTGTGGGTTCTGCGGCTTGCAGGCGTCGGCGCATCGGAGAGGGAAAGGCGGACGGGCAAAGGATGCTGAAGATGGAGCTCCAGCGCGACTGTGCGAGCAACCTTCATGGGCGGGAAGGATGCCCATTGTGGACGTAGAAGAGTTCCGCGCACATCAACCGCAGAATACTAAACGCCGATTGTTGTCGGAACAATTGAACAAACCGAGCGACGACGCCCATGCCCGATTGCTTCAGACGATAGATCCGGCACTGATACTCGGCGTGCAGCGGGTTTCGTCAGAACTACAGCTACCTTGCTTCCCAACTTACCAGTCGCCGATTGTATCTGGGATTGCACCTACGAAAGAAGAGCGGGAGAAAGAGCTCGTGCCATACGCTCTGCTGGCGTCGTCGGTGCGTGCGCTGGTACGTCTGCTAGTGTACGGGGGCCTGCAGGCGATGGAAACGAAGCCCGAGGGTGGGCCAAGGGCTGCCGTTGCAGGGTCCAGCGGCTCACATGGATCAAAGAAGCGTCTTTTGGTTCCAGTACACATCGTGCGAGGACTTGTTGAAGGAACTAAACGGAAGGGGAGCCGGGAGGTGCATCGAGCTGTGCTGCTGAGCATGGCTCGGCTCGGCGTCACTGTGCACGACGGTGAGCATGTACAAATAGCTACGGGTGCGCTGGCGCCAGTGCTTCAGACTGCAAGCAGCGCGCCCAGTCTGAATGAGGCTCACGCGTCAGAGGTCAAATGAATTGCATGATTTTTTTTCCTCGTGATTCGTGCCCTGCGTTGAGATGGAAGCATGCAGGCAATTTACGACATCCGAATGCGATTATTAATATGGGGAAAAGTTGTCATGTAGGGTAATAAGCATGTCTGGACTCGCAGGCATACGAGCGGGGATCACGCGAACGCGCGCTCGATCGAAAATCGGGAAGCCCAAATTTATAGTTTATCGAGCGCGCGATCGCTCGAAAATGAAAACAACATTTTTTTTAGATGCGACTGCAGGGTCCATAAGGGTCCTCTCCTCGGCTAGTCCTCGTCCGTTGCTCTCGTGCTTATTATCTATTCATTCCACAATTAATATTCATTTGATTCTCTACCTCGTCCACTATCCTTCCTTTCCCCTTCCCCTCACATCCCCAGTCCAAACGCTCTCTTGCTTGACCTTGTCTTCGCCAAATACTTATTCACTGGGCTGGGTGTGGGTTCTGCAATGACGACGGCTCACTTTGATGACACGATTGGTGCGGCCTTTATTGGTTTCGCAGTCGCAGCCGTGTATGGTCCAAATTCTCTTCCCCTCCGCGCATGGACACTTATTCTTCTCGTACGCAGCCTTTACGGTGTACTCTCAACCCAGGTGTATGCGTATTTCCAACGGTACACTCTCGATCGACCAATCTACAAGTTCCTAGTACGCATGCATCCTAATCCCAAAATTGCCTCTCTGAACTTGTATTTGTCTCGACTAGGTCATATCCATATGGTCAGGGGAATGATACCTCTACATCCCGTAGTCAATTTGCTAAACAGGATTTAGGATACTGGAGACTCTTCATTCGGTATTATCAGGACATATCGTGTATCATTATGCGATCAGGTCAGTATGTCCAGCGTGAAACATTCCTCCCTCATTGCTCATAGTGTCGGGATGACAGTTCTTTCGACAATCCCCTTGCATTACTCGTACCGACATGGACTGTCATTGTGAGACCCTACGCTCTTTATCGTGGTTACATAGCTGTTCCTGACTACCGGACAGATACAAGTGCTCGTCGGAGTGAGTCTCACGCGACGCTTTACTGGAAGTGTACTGATCTAGAGTCTTTTTCTCGAGTAGGCCGTTATTTCGGTGCTAGTAAAATCGTAAGTAATAAACATGAATGCTTCTTGGCTTCGCTGACGATCTACAACAGCGCATTCGCCATGCGCGTATGGAGATGTGAGAGTTCTCCCTGACGAGGCCCCCGGTTGAGTCTTGCGCTGATAATGATATGCAGTCAGTAACAATAACGTCACCCTCACGGGATGTATAGTAAGTTTTATCAGTTCAGCATATTGCTTTTACGAGCCACTAACACCTCGAAAGTTGATCCTAAATGTTGGCATCCTTGGTCTGTACCCCTCCAACGTTCGCGCCGCCTATCGCTGATACGGATTCGTAGTACTCTCGGTGGTGTTCACCATCAAGGCTTTCGGCTTCACAACCTTCGCCGAACAGCCGAAGCTAAAATGGCTGACGACGGCCATACTAACGACAAGCGTGTTCACGGACCTTGTCATTGCCACATCGCTCACGTATTTCCTGCATCACCTGCGGAACGCGTTCTCGGCGAACACGCTCATCAACGGGCTGATCACGTACTCGATCGAGACGGGGGCCATCACGAGGTGTGTCTTGGCATTAATGGTTGCTTAGGCAGTTTGATGAGGCTTTTTCTTATCTCTGCGATAGCGTCTGCGGGATTGCTACATTGGTCGCTGTGAGCAAAAATTTTCACTGGAGCTCGTCCTGTTATGGTTCTTAACCCGTTCTCGTATAGTTCGACACCCTTCCCACGACGTTCGTGTACTTGTCCTTCTTCTTCGTTCTCTCCAAGCGTATGTCTTCTCACTCGTTTCCCAGCTACACTCCGTTTCGCACCCATTAAACCAATTCATAGTCTACAGCAACTCGCTGCTTGCAACGTTGAATACGCGGCGCGTCGTGCGAGGGCGGGGAACGGACCGTTCGCTAGGGACGATCGGCGATTTCACCATCATCCATACCGGTGGACAAGTGCAGACGACGCACAGCATATTCGGGCAGGTCGACTGGTCCAAGGTAAGGAGATTGATACATAGTGGTTTAGGGTTATCCCTGACTCCTTTGCTTTGCATTTTATAGCAGCCCACCGATATTGAGGTGAACGTTATGCAGGAGGTGCTCTCCGTACCTTCCGGCGTCGACGTACGTCTTGCAAGCTCTTCCTCTTTGTTGACTCCCCATAAGGTCTGATTACATTCATCTCCCATTGCCCAGCTTCATCGGGTCAAGACGGTCGAAGACAGCCCTGACTCGAGCGCGTACTCGCCCAATCAGATAACCTCGCAGCAGAGCGTCTATCCCAGTCCACCAGAATATGCCAGCATACCGGATCGCTTCAGAGTGCGCGCGCCAGAGCGAATCGCACGGTTCTAGGCTTGTTGTGTGTCGTCCCTCTGCCTCTGGGGCCCCTCCGATTTCGCGTTCTCGTGCTGTACTTTGCTATGAATTACTACGGTAGACTTTCGTTTCCTTCACTTGTCTTGCATTACTACGCATTCCCTTCGCCTCCCCCTTATCTGTCCTTCGGCCGACCATCATAAAAACTATCCTTCAATCGAGAGCTCTTCGCTTTCATCATTCATCTGCTCGACATAATTTTTTTCGTTAATGCCTTATGTAAAGGTGTTTGTACTATTTCTGCAGGCTGGTACCATGCGTTGGGACTACCTTGCCCTTCATCGTTGTCCTTGTAGGTTATGTCATCTAGCAGTTATCAAATCCGCGAGGCGGCTGGTAGCGCCGAAATGAAACTCGTCCTTGCAGAACCGGCGCGACAAAGATTAATAGCATGAATATTAATTGGGATGATTTCAGTGACTACTGCCGGGCGTGCTATGTGATTTTTGAAGCTGAAATAAAAAAGTATCTTATGCATGACAAATCTGCTTTCTGGGGGTTGTCTATTCTCCGGCGTGTCTTGCCCTCCCTGAAAGCCGGAGTTACGGGGGGGAACTTGATTTTTCGTTACGTTGGTACGTCATAGTCAAGAGTACAAATATGAGTGAAAAGCACGCTCAAATGAGAGTCACGAGCTCAGCGCTTCGCGTAGTTCTTGCGTGCAGACTTCGCCCATTGAATCGCAGTTGCGCAGGCTGAGGTCAACTTGCAAGCGTCTTTAGTGCGTCCAAGTCTGGCAAAAACGTCACAGTGAACAGCCAAATCCATGTCGCGCACGCTTTGCCATAAAAACGATCTCACGTGATGAGCTAAACGCGTCGCGTCACAGAAAACATTTTCATTGTCGTCTCTGTTTCTACCCTGAGCTGCCCGATCTATAGGGCATTCCATCGTCTAGCTGCAGCCGCAATGCCTGACTTGACAAGCTCCAAAAATGCCTTCAGCACATCGTCTGTCACGAGCAGAGTTCTGCGCATTTCCGAGATACAAGACCACATTTTCAGCTTTAACGAGGTCGAAGACGCCGTGCGCTGTGCCATCGTCTGCAAGACATGGACAGAAGTTGCTTTGGATCATGTGTGGCATACATTGCCCAGTGTGCGAACACTTTTCAATATTCTCGCCCCTGTAACACCCTACCAGGAGGGGCAGAGTATAGGCTTCGTGCGTATCATTTTATACTATGACTTGTATACTGAACTGTCAGAAAGGCTCAATCATTGATAGGATTTTACACGGAGAATCAGGGCCAATGACAGGATTCGATTTGCTTCCTTTGCAAAGCGTGTCAAATCTCTTACTATCGAGTCGGAAGCCGACCTGCCTTGCGAATCAGCACGCAATGAGTTGCTGAAGTCACGATCAGAAACCGGCGTCCTTCCAAATCTCAAGGTACTCAATATCAGCGCTGACCTCGAAATAAATTCACTGCAGTCAGCTGTGCCGTTCCTGCACACCCGTTTGGAGGAACTTACATTCATCGGTGTTGCTGATTCAGACAATAGACGAGAAGTGGAACTTTTCTTAGAAGAAATCGCGTTGAGATCGCCCACACTGCGAGTATTGAAATTTTTGGTTGGAATGTGTAGTGCTGGCAGCATTAGTAGTTCTCTTTCGCAACTGCTTGCGAATCAGAAGTCACTGGAGTCGCTTAGTTTGCTACCCGGAATGTTGACAAGCTTGGTCCTAGAGTCTCTGTCATGCTTACCGGAGCTCAGAGATATTTATATCGATCTTGAACCCAGAAAAAGCTTTGGTCTCAGTGCATCCGAGTCTATCTCATTTAAACCGCACAGTGGAGGAAATCTATTCCCGGCCCTCGTTTCCCTCGACCTTCAGACTCGACTCATCAGCGCCGCGTCTTTTCTCTCCGCCCATTCGAACTTTGCTCAACTAAGGAGCTCTGGATCGATATGATTTTCCATAACGACGTGGGAGACGTTCAAAGGTGCCTTGAAGTTATCTCAGAGACATGCAAGGGACTCCAGGTCCTGGTGCTTTCGCGTGTCCAGGACAAGGGCGATAGACCAGCTGTACTCAATGTGGAGAGAAATCCCATAACCAAGGACATCCTTGCTCCTCTTATATCCCTCCGCCAACTCTGGCAGTTCTCCATCACACACACCCAACCCATCACTTTATCCGACGATGATCTTGTGGATCTCCTCACTCGATGTCCCCGGTTTACAGACCTTCATCTCAATCCCAGTCCTCTTCAGGATATAGCCGTCACATCATCTCTTCCATCTTTTGGTGTCATTCATCGTGTTGCACAATGCCAACCCGATTTAGAAAGCCTTTCGCTCTATTTAGGCGGGTTCAGTGCCGAAATTGAGGACCCTCTGCTCGATGTCCTTAGCATGCCGTTCGACAATCTTGAGACATTGAATGTAGGAAAAACGTGCGTCAGCGATGTCGATAGAACGGTGCTGTGCCTCAGCCAAGTTTTGCCATCAGGCTGCGAGGTTCAGTACAGCGGAGGCGAGGACACGTCGGTGAAGGCTTGGGACAAAGTAAAGAAAGGGCTTGCCTTGTTCACGAGCGTTTTCTCGCGGCAGAGACGACAATCACGCGAGCTGATGGAAAAGGTGGATACTCTGCAAAAGACCGTGGATGCTCTACCTTCTGAACGCAAGGCGCCAAGCCTGAATGGGCAAAATCAGGATGATACTTTGAACGTGGAAACAGAAGAGCAGAATCAGGTCCCGGAGTCGAAGGAGACAGGTAGCACTGCAGAGGCGATGTCCGCTTAAACAAGATAAGAAATAGGTTTTCGATGACAAAGGCTGGTGGGACACATGCTGATAGTGACTGATAGATATTGTCTTATTTGCAATGAAAATTACGAGTAACGATTGTGCAGATTATGAAAGGATATAGGCTTCCTGTTCGGCGCGGCACTGGAAGTCGTTTGCTGAGTATTTTTTAAATGGTGCAATATGAAATTAAATGAGAAGCTGACTTTCTTTCCATCTCATTCGTCTTCCAGCTCATCATCTTCATAACCCGTCTCCAGAGATTCATCCATACTATTTTGTGCAGAAAAGTCCCTGATCCGTTGCTTCAACTTATGCACCTCATCCTGCAGCTCGCTGATCCGTGACCTCTCGTCATTCCGGAACTTCAGAAAGTGCAGCAGCTTTTTTTTTACTATCCTCCATTCAGTTCGCGCAGGATCATCGGCTTTTAATGTGCAGCCGACCGGAAGGAACTGCGAGAGAAATAGCGCTGCATCGTCAGGCTCGTTGATAATTGACGCCCCTAAGTCGAGTGATTTTAACGACGAAGTCGATCTTTGAACATAAGGATAGTCACTTCCCGATGCGTCGAGGAAGAGCGACAGAGTCTTCAGGACGGCAGTCTAGGATTCGCGGTAAAACCTCGATGCTTGGTATCAATTCAACGAACCGAGCTGTCTTGTCTTGTTTAGGCACTGGGTTGAGCTGAAGACATACGAGGCGCCTGCATCCAATGACGAATTCAACGAGTTCATCATTGGTCGCAAGAACCGGCTGAGTATGCTCGATGCTCAATGTATGAAGGAAAACCAAAGATTGGAAGGGTAACAGCACGTCAATCGTCCAAGGTGTTGGCTCGTCATCAAGAACCTGCCTGTTCCACCGATTGTATGTCCAACGAGTGAATTCGACACTGAATCGACAATGCAGAGAGAGCTGTGCGATTGGCGCAAAGAAAGTTGATAAACGAACTGATATCCGTAACGTCGTTGGTGTGAACCATGTCTAGTTTGAACCTCCTCAGAAACCTCCTGCTGCCGGGCGCGGACGAGTTCGCAGACACGAAGGGTACGCTGCATATCCGAGTCCCAGTTGTCAACTTCTTTCAAGAGCTGTGTACGTCCCGGCCCCGCAATCCTCCCGGGGAACCCTCTATGGGCACACCCCGCTCGAAGCTATGCCATCACGGTCTACCGTCCACGAAACGAGCGAGGTGGAAAGATATACCCTATTCTGCGAGAGATCTGCGGGGGCTGGGGAGATGTACCTCAACCACAATCAATTTTCGTAAAGGTCAGGTCTTCCGAGTGTATCACCCAGGACGTTCTTTGGCGCTGTCTGCTGCGTGGTGCAGGGATCATCTGCAAAAGACGGCCCAGGAAAAATGCGGACACAACTGAGATCTCCGAAAAGTTGATCCGAGCCCCTGGAACGAAAGAAAGAAAAAACTGTATCTGGCATCATCATACAAGTGAATGGCAATAAATTGCCAACTGCAGGCCAACGTCAGGCTTCCTCCTCGATGCGATGGATCCTTTCATGTCGGGTATATTCGAGGATGAGCGGGCATGAAGCGCCAAATGACCTTCTGCCGGTCATCCAGCTTGTCATATTACTTGCTAGGCCTGCGACTGGTCTACTACATTGCGTGGGATGATTAAAGCCACGTAAAGCAGGAGGTCAAGCAAAGCCAACTTTATCCCGGAAATACATGGCGACGAGTGTAAGAAGATAGACAGGGACGTGGATTCGCAGCTCCTGAATTACTATGTGGGGTAGGGTGCACTCCACTGTGACATTCATGCAGACAAAGTATATTCCTAGAAGGTTGAGTTCTTAACTACGTCTGTAGATACCGGAAGTCAGGCAGTTGCTAGCCAGCCCGAGCGGACGAGAGAGCTCAAAGTTTATAGCATGTTGGGCAGGGATGAACAAGGAGCTGCCCTTGCAGGATGGCTACGAAAGTGGAAATGCCGAACGAGATGAATATCTCCAGATCCTCGATATCATATGAAATGAGTACTGCACATATCAGCTGACGCACTTCTTGCCTCTGCAAGATTGATTCCGTGTTTCCTGGAAACTTTAGCTGAGTTCACAGGCTCATTTCGTGTTACTTTGCATGTTTATATCTTGGGCATAAGCTGGCAAGAAAGGGAGACAGTATCAAGCAAAATGGCCTCCAAGCTGGTGCCAGTACCAGAGGAAGGAAGCGCAGGGGCGTTGCCCCAACTCGCCCACGGTCACGCCATCGCGAAAATAAAAAGTGAATCGACGTGTGGTGACAGGCCGAGTGCTGCTGCCACCCCAACTCGCCATCTCTTTCTTTTCTTTTACCGACGTCCACGACCCCTAGAACGACAGCACGACGACGACGAGAATGAAGACGAAATCCGAGAACGGTGTCACCACCGTGGTCGACCAACAGCCGGTCGTGATCCCCGACCTGTCTGTTAAGGACCTCTTGTCCGTTATCCCGTTAGTGTCTCGAGCTTACTCGACAGCGACAACGTTTTAACATACCGGCACTGCCGAACAGGCCGCACTGTTTTAAGCGTTCCGCTTTCAGGTCCTCGCTCTACGTGTGGGTCTCTTTCATTTTCATTTTCCTTTGTCCAACGAGCTCTTAACACATCATACAGTGTGATGGACGTTGCTCTTATCGCTGGTACATACAAAACTGCAACGTATCTTGACGAGCGCATCTCCCCTGAGTTCATCCAGCTGCCGAACGCGTCGCTTTACAGCCTCGTGCGGTTCGCGGTCTGGGCTTTCTACTCGTTCTTCACTGGTCTATGGGCGACGGGCCTCTGGGTCATTGCGCACGAATGCGGGCATCAGGCATTCTCGGAGAGCAAGTTGATCAACAACTCGGTTGGATGGGTCCTCCACTCTGCGTAAGTACTATTAAACTCCATCAATTGTCCTCGGCGTTCTAGAGCTGCCGAGATCAGCGTTCTTCGCTAATTATATTGAACTCTGCTAACTTTGACTCTATAGTCTTGGAGTTCCGTACCACTCGTGGAGAATCACGCACGGGAAGCACCATGCCTCCACCGCACACATGACCCAAGACCAGGTCTTCGTCCCAAAAACGCGTTCCCAGCTTGGCCTTCCGGCGTTTGATCCTGCGAAAGAGGATCTCTACGGTTCGAGTGTGACGGATGAAGTCAAGCGTGAGCTTATGGAAGCGATCGGCGATTCGCCGATAGGTGCGACATTGAACGCAATGTTACAGCTGGTAGGCATCTAGGCTTCTGTGTCTAATACCATCAACTAATTTTTTTTTAAATATGCATAGATTTTCGGTTGGCCGTTGTACATCTCAATGAACGCGTCTGGCCAGAGTCGTTACCCCAAGAACACGAACCGTTAGTTGTTTCCTACACTGCGTATTGGTTAAGACTCATCTGATGTTCCTGCAAGACTTTATCCCTAGGGCGCCGCTTTTCAAGCCGCATGAGTTCTACCAGATCATTGTCTCCGATATTGGTATCTTCATCTGGGCGAGCGCAGTCATCTATTGGTCATACTCGCGCGGCTTCAGCGAGATGTTCCGCCTTTACCTCGCGCCATACCTGTGGGTCAACCACTGGCTGGTGCTGATCACCTTCCTGCAGCACACAGACCCGCTGCTGCCGCACTACCGCGCGCCGGAGTTCACGTTCCCGCGCGGCGCACTCGCGACACTTGACCGCAAGCTGCTCGGCGACCTCGGGCCCATCGGTGCGTGGCTCGGCGCAGTTGCGACCCACGGTATTTCGGAGACGCACGTCGTGCATCATGTGTCAAGCAAGATTCCGCACTACAATGCTTGGGAGGCATCGTATGCGCTGCGTGAGCGCCTTGCGCGTGCGGGCATCAAGCTCCAGGGCCGTCCCGGTGGCTGGTCGGAGGTCTACCGTGTCTATAGGCAGTGCAAGGTCAGTCTGCGCTTCCGAATCCGATGCTTGTATCTTTTTTTGATTCAATTTTTTTTGTAGTTCGTTGAAGATGAGGGCAACATCATATTCTACAAGAATGCGCAGGGTCTTGCCGCTTCGCGTCCGGCCCTCTCCGAGGGAGGTGCTGTCAGCGACTCTGGCGTTGAGATTGATTCGCCCATCAAGGACGAATAGACTGCATTCCATCTCTTCTTTCCTCGGCTCTTGTCTTCGCCCTCTTACCTATCATTCCACAAACAATCAGTTCGTTTCTCGCTCGTTAGTACCTGAAGCGGGGCTAGTGAGAAGCGTGTACTCAATTCACGCGCTCTCGCCGGCTCCTTAGACTGGTTTGCGGCTGTCGATCGACTCGTACGGTATGCTTTATACATAGACGTAGATAAAAATACAAGCTCCCCGGATTCCTACTTTGTCTACCCCATTATCGAGTGGAGTTCTGTAAATGTGATAAGCTCCAAATGTAATATCGTTCCTGTTATCATACAGTCATCACTGAAGCATCACTAGCATGCATCTCTCTCCACCAAACCCAGATCCCAGCACCGGCACGAACAGTGGGGAGAACGCTGCCAAAGAACCAGTCGAAGAAGAGGAAGAGGAGGAAGTCTCGGAGTGGAAGGAGGGGCGGGATGTCGTCGTCGAGCGCCAGCCGTGCGTCCCGGGCGAGGACGTGCAGGTGCAAGTCCTGCGCGGCGCCGCCACTGCCGCTGCCGACTCCGATGCGAGTAACCCCGGTTCGTGGCATCGCGGTCACGATGCGAAGCATTTGAAGGAGACAGTGAAGAAGTGGGAAGGGGAGGAGGAGGGGAAGGTGAGGGAGAAGTGTAGGGAGGTTGGGAGGGAGGTCGGGAAGGTCGTCGGTGGCCGTGGCCATGGCCATGCGGGGTAACTCTGAATGCAAGGTTGCGAGAGAAGAGCAAAGGGAGCGTCCAGCTGTTTAAACTTGAAGGGGACGGATAGAGAACGAGTTTTGGGTGGGTGTTCGTGTGGTGGTTATTGCCTTGCTGAGGAGCTGAAGCGTATCCCGTATACTATACGCACCACAGCATCGTGTCGCGACCGTGCACCTAGCCTCTGTCTCACTGTCTATGCATCGAAAGCCCACACGCGTAGCGTTGTGAGAATGTCGATAACCGAGAGGCCTAGGGGGTGTGTTTCCCTGTTCACAGACCGACTCCGAGCGCGACTCTCTACTCGTCAGCTCACGGCCCTTGCATCTTGACGGACACGAAACCGTCTTTGCCTGGTCTGCAAGAGCGACTCCTCGGCTGGACATGTTGGAATTGGATGCAATCTCTCCCCCTCGATTATTTTGAGCCAAATGTCCGGCCATAAATATACGCGCTATATAATATATACTCGTCCATTGATGTTGCCTTGCTCGTAACGCTGTTGTTGACGATTTGAAGCAACCGTTGTCAACTCGCCCCTTCGACGCTCTCCGAGTCTCCCACCGCCTACAGTGCGCAGCACAGATATCAATACAAATCGACCGACGGGCCCGCGTCGGTAGTGATTGCAAGCTATTTCTACCGAGCTCCAACAATAGCACATGTTGTTCCAAAGTAGGTCTCCACATAGATCTCCTGTTGTTGTTTTTGAGGCTATCTTTTCAGAAGCAGCGCTGGCAGCCTTTTCCCTTCACGTTCCCATGCCTTGTCTACCAGGGCCTCTTCGCTGATACCAGACAACAAGGGCATCAACAATACTGCGCAAAAACTTCAAGTTGCTGTCTGCCATCCTGTTCGTCTGATGATCTTTAACGTGAGACGAAAACTACAGTACAAATGATCTGTGTAGCCTTCCGTCGTGAAGCGCCCCGTCTGATTGCTGGTTCTTGTTCTTAGATCTTCTCGAGTGTTTGTTATAATGCGTCCTGCTGAGCCATGCGTGCGGTCCTCGCCCCTTCGTCTTCTTCTTCCATTGATCTGTTGAGGTCCATATCTCTGCTAGAACGCGGGGCGATTCCTTCATGTGCTGGCTACGCAGTCTCCCCTTATGAATCTCCTTCGCTTGCTCCTCCCGCTCTGCCTGGCTGCCCTCGCGCGATCCGCCCCGTATTCTCAAGGCTCACAAGCTCGCGCATACGTGCCCTTCGTAGGTATGATGGAGTTGCCGTTCATGAAACCGTGAGTGCCACTTTACTTTCCTCCTTTGTCAGGGACTCGGACCTGACATTATCCAGCTATGCTGAGTTTCAGGTACCCCCCTCCTCGCTGCGCGCCACTTTTATTTCGTGCACAGGGTAAAAACAGCTGATCTCTCTCGTGCCGGCATCTGGCAGATCTCCGACGGACGTGGCGGATCAGCAGAAGAGGAGGCCGCACTAGTCTTCGTCCGTGCGTTCAAGTTCCACTTCAATCTCCTGTCCATTGATATTACCTTCCTGAATCCGAGATCTAATCTGGACCTACAGAGCCCTTCGAAGGCATGGCTCTCGCTTCGGTCCCATTTGAAGCGTACGACGTGCTACGCCTCGCAAAGGAGGCGGCAGAGGATGCGGAGATCGAGCTATTTGAACCTGCTATTGCTGATGCTAGTGAAGAGACCCCGACTGGTAAGTAAAAATTACAGCGCGCAGATCTAGATCAATGTTTTCGCGGGGGTCGTCGCACATCGCACCGGCATTGACAATCCTCGTGAACAGGGCGGGCTTTGAAGGTGGGGATGGCGAAGAACCGCGTTTTGTTCGCGACGGTAAGAAGAAGTCGTGGAATGCCAGCCGGGGAGGACTTTGTGATACTGACAATCGTGTCTATAGGCGGCGGTCCAAGCACTGGAGATAAAGGCAGCACACAACGAAGCCATGAACGTAGAGGACCCATATGAAGAATCGGAGTTGGAATACTTCAAGTGCGTAACCATACATCGAAATCCTCCGAACAGGCTCAGAAATAACTAACTCACTTTCTCATCCCTTGGAAAAAAAACAACAAAAAAAAACAGAGCGTACCTCGCTTGGACCATCGATGCCGATAAGGAGAACGGCGGCGAGCCGTCGCTGGGCGTGACTTGAGTCTGTTCTCTCAGGGACAAGGATTCTGCCATAGCCTTTTCGTCGCTTTGCGATACTGCACGACGTTCTCCGTGCGAACAATAGACGGCGAACGATGGGCCTTCATAAACCGAGCACGGTAAATTGGCCCAATATTACGGTCCCATCACGCCAATGAAGCGGATCCATCCATGTTGGATGAGGTGATGGAGTAGCTAGGATTGGTTGGGAGGATACGTCAAGGACCGTTGGTGGTATCCTAGATCATCGAAAGGTCTTCAAACTTTCAAGGAATGTAATAGAACTAGACAGCTGCTTGTACGCGAAGCCTGTAAGCAACCGAGAGCGGGTTCATTGTGCTAAAGCACCTGTGTACGTAGGATATTATCGGGGACTATGAGAATGAGGTCTGCCTCTTATCAATATGTGCCGTCAACATTCCCAGTCGTTTGGCAAAGTATAGACGGCGCGACCAATCCCTAGTAGTATGCTTCTTCGCTGCGTCCAGGCCTCGGTAGACCGACGAGGGTGCATATGAAGGACGATTGAAGTCTCGAGAAGTCCCTCGAATATATATCGTCGCTCGGTGCTTATCCCACGACGTTGTACACATTGGTGTCGCATCCGTAGACCTGGATAACATAGCGCAGACGTTCTTCAGCCGCATCTCATGATGCTCTTGGACTTTACTCTTCCGGGGATCGCCAGTCATCACTTCCGAGCGTTTAGCACCTAGATTCATAGGCAAAAGTTCGGGTGTCTCAGGGAATAATTTAAGGACCCTCTGCAGTGAATTGAAGTCTCAAGCCGTGGGCCTATTCCTGATTTGTGCGAAGATGTCCGACATTGCCATCTCGCAGACATAGTCAAACGAGTCGAAGAAGGCAGGTAGAACAGCATCAACTTTTCCTTGATTCTCCGAGTATTGAATAGTTATGTAGCACATCACCGCTATGCATGCAGCATGTGAAGTGACAAGGTTCGAGTCCCGGGCCGCGCCATAGTGCATTCTTGAACGTTTCATTCGCTACAATGTCAGGGTCTACCGTCCATGATCTCGTCTGCGTGCTCTTTCGTGAACAATGCATGAATGAAGTTCTCCGAAGGTATCCTTTCCTAGAGTCAGGGTATCTGTATTTTTGGTGTTCGGGGTATCCTACGCATAGAATCTCCCTATGATTAAGAATTGGAAATATGATCGCCTTGTGAATTACAAGTGCATTCTTGTTACCTCTCGCGATAGGGCGAAGCACAAAAGAAGTCGGATGGCAAATGCAGCTAACAAGCATGCATCTCGTATCCTCTTCACCATCGTCATCGTCAGTGTAAAGTGTAGAGGCCCTGCAGCGACGAATGACTTCTTTGTGCAGCTTCTCTCGATTTCCTACTTCTTCTGGGGCAGAGTCTTCGAGGTGATCAGACCATGTACGAGCAAGCGATTTCACCTGGAGACTGATCCGTTGAGATCCTTGGTAGACGATTGAGAAATTCGTCCGTCCCGAGCTCCTGGATGATACACTAGAATAGAATCTGGAAGAACACGAGGCGGCGAATCTGCAGTCGAGCTGAAGATGCTCTAACCCGAGCACAAAGAGCAGACGGTCGCGTATATCTCTATCAGTCTTGAGAAACTCGCCGTCTAATATCCAGAAATTTTGAAAGGAAAAAATATGACGGGAGTTGCTGAGACATGCATACCTCTTTTCCAAACTTGGGCGGAAGGTTGAATGGTATCGTGAAGACGAATGTTTGCCCTGTCATAGACCATCCCGAGACTTCCCCGTTCCACAATTTTGGACAATAAGCGTAACATCCTTTTGGGGAGGACGGTCGCGCATGGGCCAAATGTTCATGGCATTGATCGTATTCAAGAGAAATTTATGTTCCGTTCTCATGAAAGTGGCATGCCATGCATCTTCCAAATCTACCACGCTCCATCAGCGAGGCAGAGGCAGCTTGTGTAAAGGCTAACAGTGCCACGCTCACCTTTCTCTTACGGGTAGATGGCAAGTCAGAAGTGCCAGTGATGGAGAAAACAGCTTCACACAGCATATACCTAGATCACATATATACATATATTCTAGCGCTGCAGGCTTCATTACGCCTGAACGTTGCAGGGTGGCGTTGATTTCTGAATCTGACTATCCGGTAATGTACATTTCAGTGAAGTTCAACAGAGGAGTGATCAAACATACAAACCGAGTCTCCCAACATCTTCGAATCCATTGCATTCCGAGCCAGCTCGCCGGCGCCTCAAGTCAGCGCACTTTTGATCAACCCGGAGATATCCTCAGTCGCATTTAGTTTACCGCTGTCGGGGTCGGTATGTCCCGCCTTGCCTTGCGTTATATTTCTGCACTATAAACGAGTCCTTTAGAATCTGTGCATCAAGTTTCTCGTTCTCGTCACTGTAGCTGAGAAGCTCCGAAAAAGTCTGCAGCTCTTTTGCGCCATTTTTCCGTCCTGCTTGCAATCCACCTGATGTTTCCCGATGCTTATGCTCAGGATCTTCCTATCGCGCGATGAAAAAGGGAGGATTTCCGGCGAATCAGCCTACGAAATTGACAGAAGCAGTTTACTCGTATCTTTACGTCCTTATTTCTTTGCAACGTATGAGGGAAAAAAGCGCACGACGTGTTCGGACACGGTGGCAAAAGACAAAAGAAAGTTGGATACTTTCCACCTCTAAAGGCTTAAAAGTCTCACAATCCGATATGGAAGGTGGCTCCCACCTGGCACATCGCAAGGCATTTCTCGTTTCTGAGATTTATCAGTTTTAGCGATTTCGTTCTCTGCCGTACCACTTTATGCTAGGCATGCAAGAAGTGGACCTAATTCACCTTTGACTCTTGCATTTGAGACTTGTCAGAATTTAAGTAAGACGTGCGGTCCACAAAATATTATTATCTTACGAGTCAAACGACGTTTCCATTTTCCTATAGGCTTGTGCGGCCGGTAGGTCTATGGCCTGTTTCTCCCATTTGATGTTGGATGTTGGATGGACTGGAAGGAACATACCATCGACCTGCCGGAAGATGCGCAGTTCAAAAGTTACAAAAATCAAAGATCTATTTCATTGAACTTTACCTGCAAAGCAGACTCGTCGCGGCGCACCCAAGTCACTTTCGTCTAGAATTGCTGATGAAAGCGAGGACAGCGAGGGCCCGTAATTTTTGGATTAACTGTTGGGACGCTTTTAATCAGCACTTACAGAGGCAAGAGAAATGACGCCCATATTTACACATACCTTGAAATCTATCCTCCCACATCCACACAAGCACAGGATTAGTCTCGGCCGAAGGATAAGCCCTCGTCCTTGGGCTTGTCATGGTCATTATCATATGGGAGCTACCAAGCCTGAGAAGCGCGTCGAGCACGAGTTCGGAGCCATCGCAGACACTATGAGCACATGTAGCCAATTCAACACTGAAAGTTCGAGAACGGGCTTTGCTTTCGCCGTGGCCCGGAGCACCGGACTGATGGCTAAGAGTGCTTGGAAAGCTTGAGATGTGGTCCACGAAGCTTTCCGCATCTACATGTGAGACAAAATGGCGGAGAGCGTTGATATTGGACGGAGCCAACGTGGTCTTGGCCGTTGAGGGGCTTTGTCAAGTACGACTTCTCCATTAGAAGAGAGACCACGA
The DNA here is from genome assembly GCA_002794775.1 of Porodaedalea pini. Lineage (NCBI taxonomy): Eukaryota > Fungi > Basidiomycota > Agaricomycetes > Hymenochaetales > Hymenochaetaceae > Porodaedalea > Porodaedalea pini. The sequence continues at coordinate 20,423 of NBAY01000055.1, read as the reverse complement.
AGCGAGGCTTCATGGAACCTTTGAGTAAGCGGAGCAAGTCTGTACGACCTTGACGTCCGGTACCAGTTTCTTAAACATAGTTGCAAAGCGCCTTGCTGTAGTTCGAAATAGTTCATAGTCTGGATTTTCCAGCGCGCTTAATACTCAGTTCATGATCGTATGATGCTCAAGTCTCGGAAGAGAAGCAGTCACGGATTGGCACTCACATCTGTCTCTCACGCTAAGCCTGTGAACTGCCCCTGAGAGAAGTTACTGATGCTCACCCACGCAACGGAGAGCCATCTTGCTGCGAATCTGTATACAAGAGGGGAGAGTGGTACGACTTGGTCCCTTGGAGCAGGTGGTCGACGACTGCGCAGCAACCATTACCTCTGAGTGGTGTGCACAAGCGTGGGAGGCTCACGCGAAGACGGCAATGATCGCACACAGCATATTAAGCGGTGCGAGCGCCAGGGACTGAGAGAGAATATCGAGGCGCAGAGATGGGATTCGTGGCTATATAAGATACAGTCGTGGGGAAATCATAGACCAATAAGAGTGTGCTGTCGTTCGGCGAATAGATCCCGCTCGCTGCTCCGTTTGTTGACACAATGGAAAGCATGTAAGGCCAAGACAAAGCATGGCAATTACGGTCGTGATTGATAGTGCAAATTAGAAACCTGGTGGGACGACACCCTTCTGCTGTTCGTTGGGATTGGTGCCCGGCATAGCGGGGTAACCCGCCATCATCTGAGCGCGGGAGCACGGTGAGCCTGAGTCTACTGAGAAGCGTGAAAAAAATTCGCGTGACGCACCTGCTGCGCACCCGCCTGCTGAGCAAGCATTTCCTTCTCCTGTGCAACAATTTTGGCCTCGTCTTCAAGGCTGAGGGCGAGTGGGAGGCCGACGAGGAGAGCGGAGGTCGTGACTATCCAGACAACATTGCCAGCGAGCTTGCCAGCCGTTTTGAGAGCTGAGCAGGTCTTCGACACGCGCGACCTGATGTTGTAGCGGGTCGTTGGCGGCACAATGTCGATAAGGGCGGCGACACGGTCGTAGAATGATTCGGCCTCCGGCTCTGAGATGGTCGAGTCGAGGGAGTCTGTTGAACCCGTGCGGGACGACGACGACGAAGCGTAGACAGAGTTTTGCTCGTCCTTTTCGTCAACAAGCTCGACTTTTACCATGCTGTAAAGAGCAGTCCTAGTTGTGTGAGACGATGTAGAATGCTGCCTGCTCGCTGTGGCCGATGGCAAGAGTGTGTTGAAGAAAATAGACGAGAATGCGGAATAAAAGTTGTTTAGGTAGCTTGACTTTCCCACCTGCCAGAAGCAGACCTTATAAATATGAGCGCGCGGCCCTTACCGCGGACCATAAACCGGGACCGAATCTGCAGTATGGACTCTTCTGCTGAACCTTCATCGTCGTTCACGACGCTTCAACGCCCTACTCAACCTTCAACATCGTCCACGACGGCGGCCTCAACAGCCACTCAAGGTGCGCCGTTCTGCTCGCTGTCTCTCTCAACCTCGTCGTAGCGCCGCCAACGTTCGCGGCCTAATGATTTAATTACCCTCGTTGCAGGTGCTGGCAACATCGGCCTACCCACGCCCATTCAGCAGAACCATATGCACGAACTTGCAAAGACCCTTCCGCCGCCTCGTCGCCAGAACGTCGCCTGTGACGCATGCAGGTTAGTTCTGCACATTGCAAGCCCACTGTGCTCAGTGTTAATCGGCTTCATGTCTCAAGGACGCGCAAGGTCAGATGTACACAACTCCCAGGACAGGACAAGGTGTGCTACTCAAACTGTCTTTGCTGGTTCTGAGCTGAACGTTCTGCGTACTTTAGTGCCAGGTCAGTTCGCGCCTGTCTCACAGCATATAGCCTCCCCCAATATTAATATTGTCTGTTGTTCTATTTTAGCATTGTATCTCGAAAAATTATCCTTGCACGTACGTCGACGCTATACTACTAGCTCCATAAATTCTGACTCGGAGTCATTGGCAGACATTTTGTCCAGCAACAGACGTCTGAGAAAAAACGCGGAGCCGGTGTGAGTCGACGAACACGAGCGCCTAGCTCAGCGAATGCTAGGTGAGTATTTTTATACCCAATCACCATCTGTAACATCCCATCAACACTCATCATTCCCCGGGCAGTGGTTCTCCGGGCGCATCGAGCTCCAAATCGTCAGTGAATTCGCTTCATCTGCCGTTGCATCAGCACTTCTGACGCGTACCCCAAAATAGACCTCCTCCTGTAGACACTTCCCCTAAGAATGCAGCTAGTCAAGGGAACAAGCCGTATGGAACGCAGTACGCGCTCTCGCTTCCCTATCAACTCCCCAATTCGCGATCGTCTCCCCATGCAGCGACTACGCAGTTGCTAGCATATCTCTTCTCCCCGGAGGGACCGACGTGATTCCTCCGAATTATTCCTGATAGACCAAGACTGATTGGGTTTTACTAGTGATCCCGCATCCTTCTCAGCCTCCGGCAGAGGTCGCTCACCAACATATAATGAATGGGGTGACATGAGCAAGCGTCTTGAGAGCGACGCATTTCGCACGGAGTATGTCCATCTTTCGCTTTCGACTCATGTCCTTATTCGTTCTAATTCGAATCTGCTCGCAAGATTTGCTCTGGACCTGGTCGAGGTCTTCTTCCAGATCTGCCATACGCGGCTCCCGCTGCTTAATCCAGCGCAATTTCGCTCGCGGCTCAAGCTTGCACTCGCTCCACAGCAACCCTCGGCGCCAGCAGAGAAACCACTGCACCCGGCATTGCTTGCGACAGTAATCGCATGGGGTGCGAAGTTCTCTGAACATCCACTGCTCGTGGCAGATCGCGAGGGTGCTGGCGGGCAGAGCCGTCTCGCACGCACGCTTGTCAACCGGGCGCGCGAAGTTGCAGAGGCTGAGAAAGTGCATCGCATTAGTACTGTGGACCATGTTGTCATTGCACTGCTCATCGAGCCGCTACAAAACCGTACGACTTCCCTCTATCTTTGTCTTTCCTTTCTAATGCCCTTTCTTCTCGGCAGAAACCCCTGACGAGCCAGATTGCGAGTTCCCTTCCTCCAAACTATCCATATAGATCTAACACTTCTTTACACCTCACAGGTTTCCACGGCTTCTGGCTTACCTGTGCTATTCGGCATCTTCTTGTCCTCCAGGTGAGCGGCGATTGACAATAATTGTCCTTCTGGCTTCAACTTAACTACCGTTCGGCCGCAGATCAATCACAAGGCTGTCATGACCAATATACAGGATCCCGAGGCGCGGGGGACGATGATCTTCGCATGGTGGATGGCATGTTTAGCGGATGCATACCATTCGGCTTATTATCGCCGTAAGCCACAATTGTGAGCTCTGATACCATGCGCTTTTTTGGTTGTCCAAAGCCCCCTCCGGGCTTGCTGATTGAACAGCGCAGGGACGACGATGATTATGATATCGATTTTTACACTGTCGATCCTATACCGACCGAGGTGCATGATGTGCAAAACGTATCACTGTCTCCTCGGGAGCAGTACGAGGTTCGTGGGCTGTGTTGTAATCATCATTCCATATTTACTTGGGCTGTGTCTATTCACTTTAGTTTCTGGTTGGTGAACTTCATTTGCCCTGAATTATTCACTTCCACTAACTACGATGCTCAGGGGTATTACCGCGCAGCACATGCACTCGCACGCATAGCCCGACACATGTCCAAGCAGTTATGGCGGCCTACCACGGAGTCCGATGGCATACCATTCGACGTCTTGTGCAACATTGTCAGCAGCCTCAATGACTGGCGAGAAGAGCACCTCCCCCGGGTGGGCGTCCCCAGCGATTTCGAGTCGGAGTGGGATTTCGTCTCTGCCGTGTCCGCTTGTGAGAAATTCAACTTCTGCCCGACCTATAGGATCGTTTGGGATAAATTGAACTGACGTGCCTTTACTGCTTTCTCCCCCTTCTCTTCGCCTGCAAAGGCGCGAGCGATGCGACCTACCATGTCATGTGGGTGATTGTCTTCAACGCCGTTGATGACTTCGGGGTCAAGGAATTTAATGAGGCGATCCGCATGAGCGCGATGACGAACGTGCCGGCCAACCCTACAATTGAATCTGTCAAGCACAAACTTCTGGACGAGGCTTTACACGGTGCTCTCCGCATCGCCGGCTTGGTACCACTCATTTAGCTTTTTCGAGACTTCCGACCAATTAACTGTGTTCCCAATTTTCAGACTGGTGTCCTAACCTCGAACGGGTACTTGGCAAGTTTATCGCCGCTCCAACCACCAAGTCGGATTAACTGACAGCTTGATTCGCGCCCCAATAGAAACTCGACCCGGCAGTCATGCACTTCAGCTGCTTGACCGCAGGTATGCTCCTCGCCCGTCTCGGCCGGCCAGAGGTAACGAACTGCATCGGCGGGCTCAAGCAGTACAACTACGCTTATGAGGAAGCGGGTGAAGAAGCCATCGAGATGGAGCGCATGTATGCCAGTGCACTGAACGGCGAATCGGACATCAACCACATGGCATCCGTTGCACTTACCCAGCAGCAGAGCGTAGCTGCCACGCAGCATGGGCAGCCGATGGCCATCGATCACTCAGCGGACGTCGACGCATATAATCAGAATGGGCCGTCCCATCAAGACACTAACGTTGTGAATCTGTCTCTTTCTGCCTGAGCCTATGCACACGCTGACATTCTGAGTCTTTCTCACTTATGTATGGTGTTAGATGATGACCGACCAGGATCTCTCGCATATTTCTCAAGGTGCCGCCTATTCGCACTTAATGTACCGCGGGTGATGTATATGCCTTCGTCTATCGTTTCCTTGCGCCTCCTGCATCGCATCGGTTCTCTTGTTTTGTTTTTCGGTTACATCTTCCTCTTGCTTGCGAATAGTATTATCTGTGTTTGATCTTGTGCCGGACGTGTGACTGTATTCCTAGACTGTTTTCCGATGCCTCCGTACTATCTTGATGATTTCTTTAGACTCTTATTATTTAAACTCGCTATTTTAGGACAATTGCTTTTGGACTAGGACTTGTTGGAATAAAACTACCAAATGGCAAACAACCCACAGGCAGCTCTGAACGACGTGCAACGCCTTTTGGTTCCTCAGTTTGCCACTAATTGCAATCGCTGACTCAGTACGTGCGATTCTTCTTCCTGTTCACGAGCTTCTCGCCTCTCCTCCGAGCAGAACTTCGTGAGGGAGTGACAGAGAGAGGGAGGGGTGAGGGGTTTCACCTTAATGTCTGCCCAGGCTTGTCTCTCCGGGTTGCTAGCACAGATGTTCTGAGCTTGCAGTTGGGCAGCAAAGTCTGATTGTCATTGGATGCAATTCTATCGGAGAGGTCCTAACCAACAAAACTTGCAGTTCCCAAAATAAGCTGCAAAGGGGTATAGCATCGAATCACAATCACAGCTTGACACTCTTGACGACCTTTGAGATACCCGACTTCTCGCCTCCGTAATAGCCCGCGTCGCCTATCCCGCCCTTATAGACCGCCTTTTGTGATGAGAGCTTCTTCTTCGCCTTTTCGAACTTTTGTCGTTTCTTAACGCGCGGGTTACGAACGCTCTTCCCGCGTTTGGGCGTGAGACCCTTGTTGGCGAGGATGGCACGCGTGACGGAGCGCTGGCCCGTGGCGGAGCTGTCGTCGAAGTCCATGCTGTAAAACAGGGTTGAAGTCAGTAAAATCGCTCCTTGCGGCCGAAATGATGAAGACACACCTATTTGCCTCCTTGATCGCATCATACTGCGCTTTCTTCTCTGCTTTCTTCGTCTTCTTTTGCTTCTTGATCAGAGAATAGTACCCATCATCTTCATCCTCCACACTACTGCCTTCGTCGCTGTTCTCTTCTCTCCCGCGTTTCCGAGGCTGTTCGCGCGACTCTGGCTCTGCGTCATCCAAGTCCGCGCCACCAGTACCGAGGCTCGATCGTTTCTGCTTCTCGCCCTGTTTTTTGCGGTCACGATACGGCACGTCATCGTCACCACCAAGCGCATTACGCGCGCCCTGCCGACGAGCACTCGCACTCTCGATCTTCGATGTATGGAAGCGTAGTGCCTTCCGCCGCCCGCTCTTATCCGCTACATCCGCGTCATCCAGTGTGGTCGCTTCTCCAAAGCCGAACGCATTCGCCGCGCTGCTCTTTTTTGTCGATACCGACGATGGACCTGCCTTGGGCAACGTCGGCTCTTCCACGTCAAACGTGACCTTCGGAAGCGCCTTGCCATTGGAGCTCTTCTGCTTCTTCTTTGGTGGCTGCTCGGCCCTCGCCTTCGCCTTTAATCTGGGCTTCCCGCTGACCGGTACACCCGCTCCTGAAAGTAGATCTTCGAGTTCACCAGCGTCGAGCCCCCGTTTTCGGGTAGCCAGCCACGTGTCGAGTTCATCCATCATGTCATCCGTGTCACTTTCGTCCTCTTCATCAAAATCTTCGGAGTCGAAAATCGTCTTCAGAGTCAGACATGTCGAAGTTAAGGTCATCCAGGGTGGTAAGACTTTGTTTAAGTGTGAGGAGCCGTTTCAGGATAGGATGCTGTCTGAGGAGTTCCGGTCGCGCAGAATACCTTTCCGAGGACCGTAAGTGCAGGTAGAAAGCCAGGAGAGCGGCGTATGTCAACTGGGTTTCTACGGTAGACGTTGATAAGTTCATTGTAGCGTGGACTAAGAGAAAGACATACGGTGATGCAAATGAATCAGGCCAAGGGTTAGGTCCTCCTTATCATCCGGCATCCTGTCAATAAAAGTCAATATTACTTCATATAAAGATTAGAACAACATGCTCAGAAAGCTTCTTTTCCGACTTCATGATAGACTGTGCTACGTCTTCCCACTCAAAGGCAAGGGCTAGCGTCTCCGGGCTAGTTTTCTCCAAATGCCGCAAAATTGACGCTTTGTCAGAGCCAGCCATATCGACAGTAGGGTTTTCTACTCGTTTCCAGAAGTCACTACGATGGGTATAAGCAAGGGTAATAAAGTTCGCGACTTATGAAGCAGGTGAACGTACTCGACAGCCTTAAGGTCCACCGTGCTCTGCAAAGCCTCACCATAGCCGAAGTCTTCCTCCCTCATGGGCTCACGAAGCTTCGCTTGAAGACGACGGGCCTCTTGCTCCTCCATCTCGTGAGCCTCCTCGTCATCCGACTCGAGCTGCGCAGCATTTGACGAATAGTACGCAGACTTTTTGAGACCCCATGTCTCTTCCTCTTCATCGTCAGACGTCTCCTCAGAACTCTCAGAAGACTCCCTAGCCTTCTTTCCTGCTGTTTTTTTCTCGCCGCCTTTTGTTTTCTTCCGCGGCATCTGCTCCTCTAGTTCTTCATTCTCTTCATCCTCGAAGCCATCTTCATCTGCTTCCTCTTCCGAAGTCTCGGAGAGTCCCTTCAAGGCAAAAACTTCATCATCATCAAGGTCGCTGTCTGGCGCAGCCTCATCACCCTCTAGAAGGATTTTGTCACGTTGTTCATGGACTGAAAATTGTCAGTCTTGAATGCCACGGCCACATCGGTGTACGCACATTGATCAACTTCGTCAAGGGGGATGTCCTCTCGATTATTCCACCTTCGAATCGAGCCTTCCTTTTTGCCTCTTTTTGCCGATGGGTTTCCTTTGGAGGTCCGACGGCGTGGCATTATAAGTCCAAGGTCAGAAGGCCGGCAGTTTTGAGACGTCGAAAGTATATCACGTGATGAAAGTTTGCCGTTCTCGTTGAAGGACGACGAATTTTTTCTTCGAATCAAAGACACTCACGTGCAGGCAATGTCGACCAAGAGCAAGCGGCATCGTTCCTCTGGCAGTGCGCGACTCGCTAATAATGCGGTTGTACACCGCGTTCTATCCATTACTGAAATCCAAGATCGGATTTTCAGCTTCAACGACGTCGGCGACGCTGCTCGGTGCACAAGGGTATGCCGTGCTTGGATGGAAGTAGGCTTGGACCATACATGGCATACCGTATATTGTCTGTATGACCTCTTTAAGATGCTTGGCCCAATGAATGCCAGTGCCGCCGGATGCGTATGTCAACTCTGTACTCTTTCTGTACTTTTCATTCACTGACTACAATTCTCTTGCATTGGTGAAGTATTTCACGAGACTTCTGAATCCTAGCGATTGGGACACCTTCTCTAAGATAGCAAGGCGCGTTAGGGAACTCGACTTAGAGTTCGACTCGAAAGCCCAAAGGAACACAAACCTGCAAGAGACCGCGTTTTGGGAGGTGTTACGTTCGTCTCCCCGTACTTACATATTACCCAACCTTGTCAAGCTCCATTGCCGCATCCGAGCCAATTTTTATTGGCTACGATTCACTATCATTTTTCTCGGCCCGTGTCTGAGAATGTTGTCTTTCCGGCTTCCGGCTATGTCAGGAGAGAACATTAAAGGCGCGTTGGACACGTTTCTCAACGAGGTTTCATCAAGGGCTCCGATGTTAAAGCTTATAGAAGCCTTCCCTGCGTGCCCTGTTAGAGGCTTGGAGGATGTTCTGTCAGACTTCTTTCTCCGGATGAAGGCTCTGGAAAAAATTGTCATGTCATCTTTGTTATTAACGACCCCCATTCTGGCTTCCGTTTCAAACTTGCCACAGCTTAAAAGTCTGCACGTTGATCCATTGGAACAGGCTGGACATATAGACGGTCTCCTAGATCTGTCGTGCGAGACGAGCGGGAATAACTTCCCTCGTATTCGGCACCTCACGCTTCAGGGACAGGTCAATTCTATCTCGGCACTTTTCCTACGCCTGCAGGGTAGCTTTCGGTTTCTGAGGAGGTTCAAACTAGACATGGTTCACACCAACGACGTTACGGATATCAGTTCGTTTATCAACTTCCTTTGCGCCAATTGCACAGCTCTCTGCATTGTCGAATTCACTCGTTGGACATACAATCGGTGGAACAGGCAGGTTCTTGATGACGAGCCAACACCTTGGACGATTGACGTGCTGTTACCCTTCCAATCTTTGGTTTTCCTTCATACATTGAGCATCGAGCATACTCAGCCGGTTCTTGCGACCAATGATGATCTCGTTGAATTCGTCATTGGATGCAGGCGCCTCGTATGTCTTTCAGCTCAACCCGGTGCCTAAACAAGACAAGATAGCTCGGTTCGTTGAGTTGATACCAAGCATCGAGGTTTTACCGCGAATCCTAGACTGCCGTCCTGACATGAAGACTCTGTCGCTCTTCCTCGACGCGTCGGGAAGTGACTATCCTTATGTTCAAAGATCGGCTTCGTCGCTAAGATCACTCGACTTAGGGGCGTCAATTATCAACGAGCCTGACGATGCAGCGCTATTTCTCTCGCAGTTTCTTCCGGTCGGCTGCACATTTAAAGTCGATGATCCTGCGCGAACTGAATGGAGGAAGCGCGCTTTTTGAAGTTCCGGAACGACGAGAGGTCACGGATCAGCGAGCTGCAGGATGAGGTGCAGAAGTTGAAGCAACGGATCAGGGACTTTTCTGCACAAAATAGTATGGATGAATCTCTGGAGACGGGTTATGAAGATGATGAGCTAGAAGACGAATGAGACGGAAACAAAGTCAGCTTCTCATTTAATTTCATATTGCACTATTCAAGAAATACTCAGTAAACGACTTCCAGCGCCGCGCCGGACAGGAAGGTTATATCCTTTCAAAATCTGCACAATCGTTACTCGTAATTTTCATCGTAAATAAGACAATATCTATCAGTCACTATCAGCATGTGTCCCACCAGCGTTTGTCGTCGAAAACCTATTCTTTATCTTGTTTAAGCGGATGTCGCCTCTGCGGTGCTACATGTCTCCTTCGACTCCGGGACCTGATTCTGCTCTTCTGTTTCCACGTTCAAAGTATCATCCTGATTTTGCCCACTCAGGCTTGGTGCCTTGCGTTCAGAAAGTAGGGCATCCACGGTCTTTTGCAGAGTATTCACCTTCTCCATCAGCTCGCGTGATTGTCGCCTCTGCTGCGAGAAGACGCTCGTAAACAGGGGAAGCCTTTTCTTTACTTTGCCCAATCCTTCATCGATGCGTCCACGCTTCCGCTGTACTTAACCTTGCAGACTGGTGGCAAAACTTGGCTGAGGCACAGTACCGTTCTATCGACATCGCTGGTGCACGTTTTTCCTACATTCAATGTCTGAAGTTTGTCGAACGGCATACTAAGGACATCAAGCAGAGGGTCCTCGACTTCGGCATTGAACCCGCCTAAATAGACCGAAAGGTGTATCAAATCGGGTTGACATTGTGCGACACGATGAATGACCCCAAAAGATGGAAGAGATGGTATGACGGCTATATCCTGAAGAGGACTGGGATTGAGATGAAGGCCTGTAAACCGGGGACATCGAGTGAGGAGATCCACAAGATCATCGTCGGATAAAGTGATGGGTTGGGTGTGTGTGATGGAGAACCGCCGGAGTTGACGGAGTGATATAAGAGGAGCAAGGGTGTCCTTGGTTATGGGATTTCTCTCCACATCGAGTACAGCTGGTCTATCGCCCTTGTCCTGGAAACGTGAAAGCTCCATGACCTGGAGTCTCTTGCATGTCTCTGAGATAACTTCAAGGCACCTTTGAACGTCTCCCACGTCGTTATGGAAAATCATATCGATCCTGAGCTCCTTTAGTTGAGCAAAGTTCGAATGGGCGGAGAGAAAAGACGCGGCGCTGATGAGTCGAGTCTGAAGGTCGAGGAAAACGAGGGCCGGGAATAGATTTCCTCCACTGTGCGGTTCAAATGAGATAGACTCGGATGCACTGAGATCAATGCTTTTTCTGGGTTCAGGATCGATATAAATATCCTTGAGCTCCGGTAAGCATGACAGAGACTCTAGGACCAAGCTTGTCAACATTCCGGGTAGCAAATTAAGCGACTCCAGTGACTTCTGATTCGCAAGCAGTTGCGAAAGGGAACCGCTAATGTTGCCAGCACTACGCATTTCAACAAAAAAAGTCAATATTCGCAGCGTGGGCGATCTCAACGCGATTTCTTCTAAGAAAAGCTCCACTTCTCGTCCATTGTCTGAATCAGCATTACCGCTGAATGTAAGTTTCTCCAGACGGGTGTGCAGGAACGGCACAGCTAACTGCAGTAAATTCATTTTGGGATCAGCGCTGACATTGAGCACCTTGAGATTTGGAAGGAGGCTGATTTCCAATCGTGACTGCAGCAACTCATTGCGTGCTGATTCGCAAAGCAGGTCGGGTTCCGACTCGATAGTGAGAGATTTGACACGCTTTGCAAAGGAAGCAAATCGAATCCTGTCACTGGCCCTGATTCTTCGTGTAAAATCCTATCAACGATTGAGCCTTTCTGACAGTTCAGTATACAAGTCATAGTATAAAAATGATACGCACGAAGCCTTTACCCTGACCTTTCTCGTAGGGTATTACAGGGGCGAGAATATTGAAAAGTGGTCGCACACTGGGCAATGTATGCCATACATGATCCAAAGCCGCCTCCATCCATGATTTACAGACGATAATGCAGCGCGCGACATCTTCGACCTCGTTGAAGCTGAAAACGCAGTCCTGTATCTCGAAAAAATACAGGGCTCGGTGAGTGGCTGACGGTACGACAGAAACATTCTCGGTGGATGGCAAACTAGACATTGCTGATGCAGTTAGATAATGAAATGCTTTACCCGTAGCAAGCGCGCGTGAGGGCCGGCCGAATCTTGAAGCATTAGTACGTTGTGTGATGCAGCGTTCCTCCTCTTGCCTTTTTTCGGACAGCTGTACCATCAATGTTGGCAGCTCGCCCCAGTCAAATGGAGGACAGTAAAAGAGTGGTTGTTGCGCTTCTTGAAGTTCCGGAATGAAATTAGGACAGGCATTGGCAAACTGGAGGAGGTATGAATAGCCTCAAGCAACGGATCAGGGACTCCTATGAATAAAATATTATTGATGACTCTCTAGAGACGAATTTTGAAGTTGACGAGCTGATGGCGAATGAGACGAGAAACGAGTTCAGTGATTCATTCAATAATATATTGCATTATGAAGAAACTCAGTAAGCAACCCTACTACTCGCAACGCGGAGCGGGCTGTATCCATATAAATTTCTGAGCATCATCACTCACAACTCTTACTATAGATGAGACTTGAACTACTATATACTATTAGGTAGCCTGTTCCGTCAGCTTTTTTCCACTGAAAACCTGCTTCAATCTGTTTTTACGCGGATGTCGTCTCTGCTGTACTTCCTGCCTCCTTCAATTCTGGGACCAAACCCTGCTCGTCTGTTTCCGCAATCAAAGTATCATCCTGATCTTGACTAATTCAGATCCGAGTCCGTGCGATAAGCAAGAAGATCAGCCACGGTCTCCTCCAGACTTATCCACCTTCTCCATCAGCTCGCGCAATTGTCGCCTCTGCTGCGAGAAAACGCTCGTAAACAGGGGAAGCCCTTTCTTCACTTTGTCCCAATCCTTCACTGATGCGTCCACGCTTCCGCTGTACTGAACATTGCAGCTTGGTGGCAAAACTTGGCTGAGGCACAGCACCGTTCTATCGACATCGCTGACGCACGTTTTTCCTACATTCAATGTCTGAAGTTTGTCGAACGACATACTAAGGACATCAAGCAGAGGGTCCTCGACTTCGGCATTGAACCCGCCTAAATAGACCGAAAGGTGTATCAAATTGGGTTGACATTGTGCAACACGATGAATGACCCCAAAAGATGGAAGAGATGGTATGACGGCTATATCCTGAAGAGGACTGGGATTGAGATGAAGGTCTGTAAACCGGGGACATCGAGTGAGGAGATCCACAAGATCGTCGTCGGATAAAGTGATGGGCTGGGTGTGTGTGATGGAGAACTGCCGGAGTCGACGGAGTGATATAAGAGGAGCAAGGGTATCCTTGGTTATGGGATTTCTCTCCATATTAAGTACAGCTGGTCTATCGCCCTTGTCCTGGACACGCGAAAGCTCCATGACCTGGAGTCCTCTTGCATGTCTCTGAGATAGCTTCAAGGCACCTTTGAACGTCTCCCACGTCGTTATGGAAAATCATATCGATCCTGAGCTCCTTTAGTTGAGCAAAGTTCGAATGGGCGGAGAGGAAAGACGCGGCGCTGAAGAGTCGAGTCTGAAGGTCGAGGGAAACGAGGGCCGGGAATAGATTTCCTCCACTGTGCGGTTCAAATGAGATAGACTCGGATGCACTGAGATCAATGCTTTTTATGGGTTCAGGATCGATATAAATATCTCTGAGCTCCGGTAAGCATGACAGAGACTCTAGGACCAAGCTTGTCGACATTCCGGGTAGCAAACCAAGCAACTGCAGTGACTTCTGATTCGCAAGCAGTTGCGAAAGAGAACTGCTAATACTGCCAGCACTACGCATTGCAACAAAACAATCCAATACTCGCAGCGTGGGCGATCTCAACGCGATTTCTTCTAAGAAAAGCTCCATTTCTCGTCCATTGTCTGAATCAGCATTACCGCTGAATGCGAGGTGCTCCAGACGGGTGTGCAGGAACGGCACGGCAGACTGTAGTAAACTTATTTTGGGGTCAGCATAGACCTCGAGCGTCTTGAGATTTGGAAGGAGGCTGATATCTAATCGTGACTTCAGCAACTCATTGCGTGCTGATTCGCAAGGCAGGTCGAGTTCCGACTCGATAGTGAGAGATTCGACACGCTTTGCAAAGGAAGCAAATCGAATCCTGTCATTGGCCCTGATTCTCCGTGTAAAATCCTATCAATGATTGAGCCTTTCTGACAGTTCAGTATACAAGTCATAGAATGAAATGATACGCACGAAGCCTATACTCCGCCCCTTCTGGCAGGGTGTTACAGAGGCGAGAATATTGAAAAGTGGTCGCACACTGGGCAATGTATGCCACACACGATCCAAAGCAACTCCTGTCCATGTCTTGCAGACGATGGCACAGCGCACGGCGTCTTTGACCTCGTTAAAGCTGAAAATGCGGTCTTGTATCTCGGAAATGCGCAGAACTCTGCTCGGGACCGACGGTATGATGAAGGTGTTTTTGGAGCTTGTCAGGTCAGGCATTGCGGCTGCAGCTAGACGATGGAATGCCCTATAGATCGGGCAGCTCAGGGTAGAAACAGAGACGACAATGGAAATGTTTTCTGTGACGCGACGCGTTTAGCTCATCACGTGAGATCGATTTTATGGCAAGCGTGCGCGACATGATTGCTGTTCACTGTGACGTTTTTGCCAGACTCGGACGCACTAAAGGCGCTTGCAAGTTGACCTTAGCCTGCGCAACCGCGATTCAATGGACGAAGTCTGCACGCAAGAACTACGCGAAGCGCTGAACTCGTGACTCTCATTTGAGCGTGCTTTTCACTCATATTTGTACTCTTGACGTAGTACTTCAGTTATCCCGGGCCATCGTGCCAGTAACCGGATCGTATAGCACTTGACTTAGACCCGGAGGCGTCGATTGGCAATGATGCAAAAATCTTCAACTCTGCTGTACATTTGAACTCGATAACCTTGCTGCAGTCAAATGGAGGATAAGAGGTTGTTCTACGCTTCCTGTGTCCATTTGTTGTGGGATTTCTCTGAATGGGTCGAATACAGCTGATCCATTGCCCTTGCCCTGGAAACACGACCTACACTTTCTTGCCAGCGCCTGCCTCTGAGATAACTTCCAAGACACACCTGAAGATCCTCCGCCCCATTATAGAAGATCGTGACGATCTCAAGCTCCTTTTGCCGAGTAAAGTTCGGATGAGTGGAAATGAAAGCGGCGCTCGTGAGCCGAGTCTGGAGGTGAGAGCCATTGTGCTTCACATGGGACAGTGCACCACTGCGATCGACACTACGATCGAAATAGCATTATCAATATCAAGGGTAAATGTACACACAATTCTTAATCCCCTCTGCGGAGGTAACACCGACCTCCGGCCCCTCAGTAGCACCACTGCTAAAGATGCGCACATTCTTGTGACTGGAAAGCAAAGTTTCAATTTTCTCCTCGAGCTTCCTCTGTGCCGAACAGAGCCTCTCAAGAGAAGGAAGCCTGCTGCACACTTCTACCCAGCGGTCCGATGATGGTTCGTACCAGCGGCGTTCTTGAGGTTGCATCTTTCTGGCAGGATGTGACTGAGGAGAAGTGCGGATCTTCCACATCGGCACTGCCTGTCCTTCGGGAATTCTTAGTCCGTAAATCATTGAGCAGGTACGAAAGGACGTACAGGAAATCCGGGATCCTCTCCGACGTGTGAGTTCAAGCAGAGTAGAAGGTCTTCCATTTCAGGTAGAAATTGCGCAATTCGGTGTAAAAACGACTAAGGGTGGAAGAGGTAATGAGTCGAGTACTAGTGCCGCTTGGATGTGTGAGGGATTAAGGTACATTTCCATCAATGAAAGACACCGGCTTAGCAGATCCACGAGATCGTCGTCACATACAATGACGGGCTGGGTGTGCACGAGGGAGAAGTGGTAAAGGTAAGGGAATGAAGTATAAAAGGCTAGAGTGTAAACTATTACCTATATTCCAACCATTTTCCGTTTCAATACTAAGGTCCAAACGTCGCAGCTTGGTAGTTCGAAATGTAGCCTCTGGTAAAAATTTCTCCACAGCCAATTCTTCAGATGGGCTAGAAACAGTGTCGAATCTGAGAATCTCCAGGCGACTGTGAATGAACAGAATGGCATATTGTAGCCGGTTCAATACTGTCGGTAGTGTGTAGGTGTTTAGCGCCTTCAGATCGGGAAGTATGTTTCTGGGCATAATTTCAGCAAGTCAGCGAATGTTGACTCGTGAGGGAAACTGGAGGAGTCGGTTACCTTGAGTCGATGGTGAGTGTTCTGACGTGCCTTGCAAGGGAAGAAAACTGGATCCAATCCACGGATCTTATTCTGCTCTTGAGAACCTATGAAAACATAGCTGGCAGATTCTGCGGTTTCGAAGAATCGTCAGGTCGTACAGTACATACATAGCATTTGTCCGGGTTTATACGATGGGGAACTGTGGGAGCAAGAACGTTGAAAGTGGCCGCAAACTGTCATGCATGGTCCAGCACTGTTTCTTTCCAGGCCCTGCAGACGGCGACGCAACGCGCGGCACTTTCAACCTCGTTGAAGTTGACTCGGAAAATATGATCTTGTATCTCGGAAATACGCAGAGTTCTGTGCCTGATGAATAGCATGACAGACGCGGTTCCGAAGAATGGTAAGGAAGATAGTCCGAATGTAGAACTACTACATAGAACTTAGAACTTAGAAGGACGGAGCAGTCAGTGACGTGACGCACTTAGGTTAGCACGTGCGTCCCATGTGTACTTAATGTGGTAAGTGCGTGTGAGCGGAATTAGCGGATGTGCTCATTTCTCCTGCACTCAGGCTCGGACCCGTTGAAGCCGCCAGCGCAACTACTATGTGCGCAAAGACTCCGCGCAAGAATTATGTGAAGCGCTGAACTCGTGATGCCAGTCTGGGCGCTCTTCACTCGCATTTGTACTTTTACTCTCACAAGTGTCGGTCCGCTCTCGTCAAGATTTGCTTCATTTTCGCCCCGTATGCTTCTCTCGGCCTTCGTGGAGAAGTCACAAGGCCTGGATGATGTGTGTATCCTCCATGGAGGCCATACGACTCGTCATTGCAAACATGAGATGCGCAGGTATATAAACCTGCAGAAACATAAAACATTGATCAACGGCTCTTACAGCGGCAAGTCCAAGCTCTCCATACGCCTCGACTCTTCACTTGACTGAGGAAAAACTGTCTACAGCGCGGAAGGACGAGCGAGACAGCAGGATGCGCTTCCAACTCAAGCTCCGTTGGTTCTCGTCGGCCATCTTGACCGTTGCTTTTGTACTTCTTTCGTATTCTGCTTCAGTGAACAGTGCGCAGTCCAGGAAGCTCCTTTCGTTACAGAATGCACCTAAGGCGACCAATAAGCGTGTCGACTCTCAACAGCTATTCTCTTCCAATGGTTTGACGGATCAGGTTCAATGGGACCAGTACAGTTTAGTTGTCAAAGGCCAGAGAATCTTTCTCCAGTGCGTAGTATAAACACTTTCATTGCGCGGTGTTCGTCACAGACTCATTGTTCTTGGCAGCTCTGGAGAGTTCCATACTTTCCGTCTCCCAGTCCCGTCCCTCTGGCTCGACATATTGCAGAAGGTGAAAGCAGCAGGTTTCAACGGCATCAGCGTCTATACCCATTGTAATTGCTTTTGCACGTTCCATCGCACTCCTGAAGTACTGAGCTCTATTTAGGGGGTTTAATCAACCCGTCACCGGGTGTTGTCGATTTCAATGGGTTTCGTGCCCTCCAGCCCCTCTTCGACGCAGCCAAGGCTGCGGGTATCTGGATTGTTTTGCGGCCAGGTATAAGTTCCTTCTTTCCTCACAGCTTCTATAAACATTACTGAACGAGAATAACTAAATATACAGGACCCTACATAAATGCTGAAACAACGGCAGGCGGCATCGCTCATTGGGTGACTTCCCAAGTTGCAGGTACTTTACGGACAAACGCGACAGACTACCGCGACGCCTGGCAGGATTATATCTCAGGGATAATCAACGTCACTGCTCCGAATCAGATCACGGAAGGTGGACCTGTTATAGGTTTGCCGCTCTTTCTGTATTGCATAACGCAATAAGCTACTGACATGTCAATTCGCAGCCGTACAGATTGGTATGCTCTAACTGTTCGCGTGTGAAATTCCTGCTGACTAAAATATCTCTAGACAACGAGTACACCCAAAATGCCCTCAGTTCCCAGTACTTCGTGGAACTGGAAGATGCATATCGTGCGGGCGGGGTCGTCGTTCCCTTGACATACAATGATCCCGGTGAAGACCAGAACTTCGTCAATGGAACGGTCAGTGGCCATTTAATCGGTTTCGAGTGTTTTGCGCTTACATCTTTGTAGGGAGCGGTGGATATTTACGGGTATGCAACTCCGCGCCGCCTATCTAAAACGATACATGCTCAATTTACCCATTAGACTTGACTCATATCCTCAAGGATTTGATTGCTCGGACCCCGAGCGGTGGTCTTCAGTGGTTGGAAATTATCACGACTATCATGAAGGTACATAAAAGCTGCGACAATGAATGCCATTATATCTTTCTCAACATGTATTGCTAGCCACCGACCCTAGCGAGCCTTTCTACATCTCCGAGGTAAGTATTCTGCTTTATTAGGTGTTTCCTTCCATTGAAACGTTCTGCAGTTTCAAGGAGGATCATTCGATGCCTGGGGACCTACTGCACCCGGTTACCCAGCCTGCCAGGAATTAACTGGAGCTGACTTCGAAGACGTATTCTACAAGACTCTGTGGGCAGCTAACGTCAAGCTCGTCAACTACTACATGATGTTCGGGTAAGTATGTTCTCTTTGCTTACTGAGTAATCGCAATTTGAAAATCTGTTCAGTGGTACATCGTGGGGAGCTATACCCTTCCCCGGCGTGTACAGTAATGTTTTTTTTTCTACCTGAGTTTACTGTCTTCTTATGCGCAACTACTAGCCTCATATGACTATGGAAGCTCGATCATGGAGAACAGGCTGTTGACTCCAAAGTTCTCCGAATTGAAGCGCCAGGGGTTGTTCCTTCGAAGCTCTCCAGAGTTCTACAAGACGGATTGGATCGGGGATAGTAGCTCTAGCGCGGTGAACGTGTCGAACCCAGATGCATTCGTTGTCCTCCTGTCCAACCCTGACACTGGATCCAATTTCTACATTGCAAGGCAAACGGACTCGACTTCGACGTGAGTACCGAATCCTTTACTGTTCTGTGTAAACTTCTGATGGGCTTGCGTAAAGGAATATCACGAACTTCGCACTGAATGTGTCCACCTCCAACGGCACGCTCACCATCCCGAGGACTTTCTCTTCGATATCCCTCAATGGCAGGCAGTCCAAGGTCATTGTCACTGACTACACCTTCGGTAACTCGTCCAACGTCCTCTACTCGACTGCATCTATCTTCTTCGCCGGACAGATTGGAACGCGAGACGTGCTCTTCCTTTTTGGCGACTCGGACCAGGAGCATGAGTTCGCGATCGATCTCAAGGGCTCATCGGGCGTGCTCACGACAGACAGCCGTGTCGCCACATCACCCGGCCCTTCTGGGTCTACGACTATTAGCATTCTTGGAAATGTCACTGGGCTCATTACCATCTTCGACTCCGACTCTCAGCTAGTACTTCACAGTGACACAGACACAGCTGGAACGTTCTCCGCTCCGGTGATACCGCCTGAGAATGCAGAGGGCGATGCGGCGACATTCAGCAACTACTGGCAATTCGGCTCAAACACGACTGTGCTCGTCGGCGGACCTTATCTCGTGCGGAACGCATCCATCTCCGGATCGGAGCTGCAGCTCAGAGGAGACCTAAATGAGAGCGTCATGCTCACCGTCTTCGCACCGCCCGAAGTCACTACAGTGACATGGAATGGCCAGGAAGTCGAGCCGCTGAACAGCAACAGCAATTCGTCGGGCAGCTTTACAGCGCAACTGCAGACAAACGTGTCTACCGCTGCGATTACCGTACCGGAACTCACAAACTGGAAGTTCGCAGACAGTCTTCCTGAGATTCAGGCCAACTTTTCGGACGACTCATGGACGATTGCGAACCATACGTCTACGAATATTCCAATCAAGCCGTCTTACGGGGACGGCCGTGTGCTCTATGGTTGTGATTATCAGTTGTATGTTATTTTCTTATCCATGTGGGAGTCTACTTCTCGACGTATCGTGCAGTTGCGAGAACATCGTCCTCTGGCGAGGTCACTTCAACGCTACCGGATCCGAAACTTCTGTAAACCTATCTATCAATGGTGGTGAAGGTTGGTCTACACGCTGTCATCTCTACTGCTGCCGGCTGCTCATCAGGTCAAAGCGTTCGCTGCCAGTGTCTGGCTAAACGATGTTTTCCTTAATACCTCATTCGGAAAGTGAGGCCATTATCTTTTTGTCATATGAAGCCATTGTTCAGCCTCCTCACTCGACTAGTTCAAGCAACAACAACAACGATGTGGAGGAAACGGATGAAGTGTTTACTTTCCCCGAAGGATCTGTGTTGCAAGGGCAAGATAATGTGATAACTATCGTGCAAGTATGTGCTGTCTTGCAGTTTCAATAGGGACGGCTGCTAAGTTCGTTGCGTTTAGGATAACATGGGTCTGGACGAGACACAGAGTACGTGTTCTCGAGTTCTTCTAGAAACCCTTCGTATATTAACATGCTAATTTTTAGGTAATACGGATACATCCAAGTCTCCGCGTGGCGTTCGCGGATTCCAGCTCAACACAGGGAACTTCTCCGTCTGGAAAGTGCAAGGGAAGATCGGTGGTTATACAGAGTGCGGTTTTCCTTTTCTTTCTCTCGACTTTTGACGTCCTAACGTATCCTTCTAGCTTCCCGGACAAAGTGAGGGGTGTGTTCAATGAAGGCGGCCTTTTTGGCGAGAGAGAGGGCTGGCATCTACCGGGATTCGACACGTCCTCCTGG